>JARJDZ010001701.1:0-12810 GCA_030264555.1 Aleochara sp. GC000083
ATTTTTTGCACTTTTTCAAAAATTGTTCAGGATTGTTTAGAATTGTTGTTACATTAATTAAGGGATTAATTCTGAATGAAACGCAACAAAAATCAGTCAATTATTACTTATATTTCTGGAGTTATTCAACTTTGAAGATTATTGCGATTTTCGCGAATTTTTCAAAGACTTGGTACTATTTTTCGACCAATTTCGGGCGTTGAAATTAAGCAAAGACAATAGTCTTAGTACTGATTTTCGGCCAATTTCGTACATTGGAAATAAGCAAAGACTATAGTCTTGGTACTATTTTTCGACCAATTTCGGGCGTTGAAAATGTGCAAAGACTCTAGTCTTGGTACTATTTTTCGACTAATTTCGGGCGTTGAAAATGTGCAATGACTATAGTCTTGGTACTATTTTTCGGCCAATTTCGGGCGTTGAAAATATGCAAAGCCACATGCACTCGATGACGTGGAGAAAAACAAACAATTAACGAGGTACTACTGTAGAAGCGAAATAAGTTTTGATCAATGCGGGAATAAAGAGCTACTTTATTCCCGTGGTTTGAAACTTGGCTACGTGGGGCCATAAAAACCTTTCATCAACGGACTGACTATACACGAGGGTGTAAAGCAGGATAAAGCCGCGCGCCCACTGGTGGGAATAAAGTGTTACTTTACTCCCGCAATTTTAAATTTGGCGCCTTATACTCCAGCCACGAGCATAACCAAGAAGATAATCAATCCACAAAGTTTAAATTGAACAAAAAAGAATCTGACGAATTTGATTTTTAATATAATATTAAAGTAAGGAAAATGAAATACAATAGAAGACATCACAGCTACAAATTGCCAAAAGCCACACCACATAATGACAATATAAAAGGCTGCAGCAGAATAACCATACATAATAACAGAAAGAATCTGAGAGCCAAATCGAGAAAAAAGCAGCAACATAAGACCCCAAAGCTACAAATTGTATACCACTAAACAACAAAACAATACCTTATAAGATAATATATAAATTGTTAAAACAATAAAAATAATAAGAGACATGCTCACATATTGAATGTACAAGATTTAATTATTTTCAAAATACCTTGATAATTGCAGCGACATGTCCAACATTGGCCAAACTTGCTCCAGTATGCAATGGCGACTCCAGCCATATTCGGAAATTCTGCAAAAATAAAAATAATAAGACAAGTGCTCACATATTAAATGCACAGGAATAAATTATTTACACAATACCTTGATAATTGCAGTGACATGTCCAACGTTGCCCAAACTTGCTCCAGTATGCAATGGCGACTCCAGCCATATTCGGAAATTCTGCAAAAATGAAAATAATAAGACATGTGTTCACATATTAAATGTACAAGATTAAATTATTTACACAATACCTTGATAATTGCAGCAACATGTCCAATGTTGCCCAAATTTGCTCCAGTATATAATGGCGACTCCAGCAATACAGAAATTCTGCAAAAATAAAAATGATAAGATATGTGTTTGTCTCTGACTGACAAACGACTGGGACGAGAAACGTATAAAATCGCGCTGTTGTTATCTAGTCCAACGCCGATAGAAATATAGAGACACCTATCTCTTTATGGTTATGATTTTTTTGCATTCGTAATTCCCTTCAGAGACTGTCTCTGTTCCCGTCATCAAATAAATGCTCAAGTGAATTATCAAGATGGTGGTACGTAAATATGAAGAAGAATGTCAGTACATAGAGAAGATAAATTCACATTGCTACAGAATAAAGAAAGGTTTCCAGCCAAATATGAATGTAGAAGGTGTATTTTATGTAAATAAAACATTGGAAAAACTTATGTTTGAAGAACTGAGAAATTCATGTCGCCCAGGAATGGTTGGTGGCTTTCTGCCTGGAGTGAAACAGATAGCTAATGTTGCTGCACTTCCTGGAATTGTAGGTAAATCAGTTGGATTACCTGATATTCATTCTGGCTATGGATTTGCCATTGGAAATATGGCAGCTTTTGATATGGATGATCCACTATCTGTGGTATCACCTGGTGGAGTTGGATTCGACATTAATTGTGGGGTTCGATTATTGAGAACCAATTTATTCGAAAAAGATGTTCAACCTGTTAAAGAACAACTGGCACAAAGTCTTTTTGATCACATACCAGTTGGAGTTGGATCTAAGGGAATTATTCCCATGAATGCTAAGGATTTGGAGGAAGCATTAGAGATGGGGATGGATTGGTCCTTAAGGGAAGGCTATGTATGGGCAGAAGATAAAGAACATTGTGAAGAGTATGGCAGAATGTTAAATGCAGATCCTACTAAAGTCAGCATGAGAGCTAAAAAGAGAGGATTACCACAGGTAAGATCTTAAGAAATCTTTGATGTGTGTAATGTAACTGTCTTCCAATTTACTTTTAGTTAGGAACATTGGGTGCAGGGAATCATTATGCTGAAATACAAGTAGTTGATGAAATCTTCAACAAATCAGCTGCTTCTAAAATGGGCATTGATTCAGTTGGGCAAGTTTGTGTTATGATTCACTCTGGTAGTCGTGGTTTTGGCCATCAAGTAGCTACTGATGCTTTGGTTCAAATGGAAAAAGCCATGAAGAGGGACAGTATTGAAACAAATGATCGCCAATTGGCATGTGCTAGGATACATTCACAAGAAGGAGAAGATTATTTAAAAGCAATGGCTGCAGCTGCCAACTTTGCCTGGGTCAATAGAAGTTCAATGACTTTCTTGACAAGACAAGCATTTGCTAAACAATTCAATTTAAGTCCTGATGATCTTGACATGCATGTCATCTATGATGTATCCCATAACATTGCCAAAGTGGAAGAACATATTGTAGATGGGAAACCAAGGAGATTGCTTGTTCATCGAAAGGTATACTAATAGAAAAGTCAAAGTATTCTCTTTCCATCATTATTTTCCAGGGTTCTACAAGAGCTTTTCCACCACACCACCCTCTTATTCCAGTTGACTATCAATTAACAGGACAACCAGTTCTAATTGGAGGGACAATGGGCACTTGTAGTTATGTATTAACTGGCACCCAACAAGGAATGTTAGAAACATTTGGATCTACATGTCATGGAGCGGTATTATAATTTATTATTCTAATTCTGATCTATATTATTATTATTTTTTGTTTCAGGGAAGAGCATTGTCAAGAGCGAAGTCACGTCGGAATATCGAATACACTGATGTGTTGAAAAAATTAGAGGAAATCGGAATATCAATTCGCGTTGCATCCCCTAAATTGGTAATGGAAGAAGCGCCAGAATCATACAAAAATGTCACAGATGTTGTTGACACTTGTCATGCTGCAGGAATAAGCAAAAAAGCTATCAAGTTAAGACCAATTGCTGTAATTAAGGGATAATACTTTATTATTTTTGTAATCCCAAATGCCTCAATAATAAACTTTGTAAGCATTTAATAATCAGTTTTAATGAGTAGAATCCATTATCATGATAGACTTTTGATTTACTTTTGACTTTTGCAACAATAGATTTGAATCAATTTTATATTCCGTTTTCTTTATAAGTACTTTATACGTCTCTACAATTATTGTACAAAGATAATTGTTACAGCGCCCTCAGTGTTTTCAATACACACTTCTCACGATGCTCACATTTTTCAAGACTAACCTAAAAGTTACGCAAATAAGAAGTTGAAACAAGTAAACGAGAAAAGATGAATTATTTAAATTGCAAGTAATTATTTAATTATTAATTATGAGCACACTCCTGAAAGTCGTGCAACCAGTAAGATGTTATTCTTTCAGTCAAACACACAACCTAATATTTAAAGTAATGTGTTATATCTACCAGTTTGTTTATATTTTTAATTTAATGTTTTGCAGAAGTATGTGAAATTCTCTATACCCATTCCTCGTTACATCAATCAACAAAAATCCCAATCAACTAATGTTGGGGTAGTAGAAGTTTCCAATAATGGTGATAAAATATTACCAGACAAACCAAAAATTGTTCCCCAATGGAGACCAACCCCATCAACTGATAGGCACAACTTATTTAATCACTATTTAAAGTTGTCAAAGATTCGTTTAACAAGTAAGTGCATACTAGAACGTTTGGGTATTTATTTATGTAATTATAATTATAGGCCTGGTTGTTGTTACATCAATGGCAGGATATGCTGTTGCACCAGCACCATTTGACTGGACTACATTTTTATTTTGTTCTGTGGGGACTGGACTTACATCTTGTGCAGCAAATGCAATTAATCAATTTCATGAAGTGCCATTTGATGCCCAGATGTCAAGAACAAAATCACGTGTTATTGTTTGTGGTTGTTTAACGTAATGATACAAATTCTCTATTATACATGTATTTACTAAATTTCTATTGCAGGCCACTTCATTCAGTATTATTTGCAGCTGGTGCAAGTACAGTTGGACTTAGTTTACTTTATTTTGGAGTTAATGGATTGACTGCAACACTAGGATTAGCAAACTTGGTCTTGTATACTTGTATCTACACCCCAATGAAGCGAATAAGTATATTAAATACTTGGGTTGGATCCATAGGTAAAAATGTATTACCATTTCTAATTTATAGTTAATTATAATTTGATTTTATAGTGGGTGCAATACCTCCTTTAATGGGATGGGCTGCTTGTGCTGGTTCATTGGGACCTGGTGCATGGCTAATGGCAGCTCTCTTGTATAGCTGGCAGTTTCCACATTTTAATGCATTATCATGGAATTTAAGACCGGATTATTCTCGTGCTGGTTATCGAATGATGGCTGTGACAAATCCAGGACTGTGTAGACGTGTCGCCTTGCGACATACAATTGCACTGCTGGGATTTTCGGCTGCCGCCCCCGTGATAGGCACTACAAATTGGTGGTTTCTACTGGAATCTATGCCTCTTAATCTTTATTTTATATATCTAGGTGAGCACTATCATTATCATTAATAAACTATGGGTTTATAATTTCCATTTTTGCAGCTTATAAATTTTATGAAGATTCAACGAGTGCTACTTCCAGAAAATTATTCCGCTTTTCATTGATTCACCTGCCTTTACTAATGATACTATTTTTAATTAACAAGAAAAAGTGGTATTTGTTTGATGATGCTCAAGAAAAAGAAACACAAACAGAAAAATTTACTCAAGTAGAACTAAATGTGAAACAAGAAAAATAATAAATAAAGATAGTTTGAAATAGAGCAACATTTTTTATTTTGTAGATATACTTAATTTTACTCCCTATGCCAGTCTTTAAGGATGGTAAGTTTTACATAAGGAAATTAGTTAAATAAGTTCGTAAATATTCTATAAGATTCCAGATAGTTATCAGTTTTGAAATTTGTCACTGTTATTGCGCGGGCATTATCTATTAAATACATCCCTAAAATTTATGTTTAAAAATTGACATGTATCGGATAATTTTAGACTCCAATAAATAGCAATGGCCATATTTAATTCGAAAATTATAATTCCAAGAGCAAATTAAATAAATTTTGAATCTACAATTCAACTTCCTGATTCGAACGCTGATTTTATCCTATAGATGATTTTTTCGCTCATAGAAGTTCTGAAAACCAATTTTTGGCAACCACCACAAACAAATTTTAAGAATTATTTATGATTGTATATTAGAATAACCATTTGCAGTTACAGTGTCATTTTAATGCTGTTTTGGACTTACTTGTATTGGGGAGCATATCAGCGCGTCGCGACGCATTGCATCGACGCGCTGGCAAAACAGACAATGGGGGGTGAAATGTTATTGGTCCGTAGGCGGGGTAATCGCATCAGGGCTCGTATCGCCGTCTAATCTAGATAATCTTGAATAATTTGGAAACATAGGAAACGACATGATTTTCCAACCAATCGCAACTGCGTCGAGGGAGTTAGCATTTGGTTCATCATCGGGCTCTTCCAAACGCGACATGTGACAAAACTATGGTCCTTGGAAGCAACGGACACACCCAAAAATATGCAATTTGCAAAAAAAAAACAATAACGTAATGAAGTAAATTATGCGCATTGTGAGCCAAGCTCGTGTATTTGGCACCTCCATTGTGCGCCTTGAAGAGAGGAAGTTGAAAAGTCGATTAAAAACACAATGAAATAGTGAGCACTACAAGTCATATCATGATGGGCGCGAGAATGGATGATAATAATCATGATAATAATAATAATGCGTGCGAATGCATTGAGATGATGAAGCGGTAGATGGAATAAGCGCCTGCTGTCGGCAGCAGCCCTCTTAAGGACGCCTATCAGATTTCCTATTAGATTGACACAACACATTAGCTGGCGAAACGTTCGTTCATCCCCCGAAAAGAGATGAAGAGCGGCGCGCGGAGCAAGCGCGAAAAGCGCAAGCAGGCCGGGCCAGCCGGGAAGCCGGGATGGGAAAGCGAGATGTGAAATGCGAGCGAGACAGCGAACGGGACTCGGTGCGCGGAAAGCGTGCAAAGAATGGGGAAAAATGCCATCGGGAGCAGCCGATGAATGGATGTGTATATGATACTCTTCGGGTGGTGGGGAATACATACAGACGGTGTGGGTGCGAGGGTGCGGCGCTTGTGTAAAAGAACCCTCTGCCAGGTCCGCGCTCTGCCGCATCCTCATTGGTCTCGGCCGGGTCGAGGGCTTCCACGGATTACCAATGAAAATTCCCCGTTTTGCCAGGGAAAAGGGGTGAGAATACTAACGGATTGTAGTCGTTTACGTGTTGGATTTCGATGCGCGCGTGTGGGTGCGTGTGCGTGTGCGCCGGTTTGGGAATTGAGGAATCGAATCATCCTCCTCATCATCATCATCATCATCATCACCACCACGGCCATCGGTAGCAGCCGTCGCAGCGAAGGACGAATGTCGTCTCCGTCGTCGTCCGTCTACTCGTGAACTCAGACAGAACTTCTGGTGATTGATACGAAGTGTGCGAAGTGCTCTTGGGATTCGTTTGTGGCGCCAAAAACAACAACTATTTCGGGGTGCGCGACGCATTGCACGCAAGCACGCTGGCAAACTTAAAACAAGAGGCCGAATTGGAGTGGTGCGCGGACGGCGCCAGCACAGAGTTACCGGACGATTGTGAAGAGTACGTGGCGAAGATGGTGGAAACGTCCGCGATGCCGTCGATGCGTGCCGCCAACAACGTGCACAACGCCTGCGGCGGTGGCGGAGGCGCCGGCGGACCTGGTGGAGGCGCCGGCCACATTTTCAATCCGCACCTCTTCGGTAACATGTTCCTCAGTGGCGATGGGTTCAAGCCCGTCTTCAAGTCGGGGAATGGGAATCCGCTGAACGGTGGTCGGCAGCCGTCCACGACGGCGACCTCCACGTCGCTTTTTACCATCGATAGTATCTTGGCGCCCACGAGGCCCAAAATGAGTGCATCTTCACCGCAGAGACAATGCGTGATGCATCCTCCGACGCTGCACCTGGGGCACATTGCGGCAGCAGCGAGTGGCTTTGGTGCAGCTAGTGCAGATTTTTTGGGTAAGTTGGTAAAAGTTTAACGGTATACTTCAAGGAGCTTAAGATTATAATTTCACACCAGTTGGAATGTTTTCTTTGGTGCTTGAGGGAATTCAATTTCGGACCAGAGCATTCGGGTTCAATTTAGCTGAAAATCTTTTTTTGAAATTGATCTGCTCTCTTGGAAAATTAATTTTTTTCTTTGGTCTCTTATTGAACAGCTTCGAACATGAGTAAATTTCAAGATTATACTATTTGAATGATAAAATTTACAGTAAGACACCATCAATTTAAGAGGAAAACTGAAATTAGAGTAGTTTACAAACACAATCCTTAAATTCTTGCAGTTAAATTTTCTTCTTCTGATAACTTAATGTTTAAAATGGTATTCAATAAAAGTTTAGAACCATCAAACATAGAATGTTATAAAAATGAATTGTAAAATATCACAAAAGTTTACTGTAATAGTTCATTAATTATCGAGAGCCTCAATTTTAAACTTTTGTTGATAACATTACTAGTAAACTATGAAAAGTAGATTTTTTTGATGAAATCGATAAAAATGATTTAGAACCTTTGTAAATATTATCGTTAAGATAATATTAAATATCCAATTCGATTAAATATCATTTTGAGGTCAGGATGTTAAATTACTATTATTACAGCAGAAATTATTTAGTAATATTGTTTGATATCACAGTAAAATCATTGACAATATTGAAGACTCTTTAAGCAACTCATTTATAATGCCCTAACAAAGGGATGAATTTTTGAGAAATAAAGGATAAATCATTGAAATAAAAGCAATATTTTCTTCGGGCAAAATGTCATAGGAAAATTTCAATCCGGATTTGATGGTTTCCATCGAGTACTACTTCTACTTATGCCATTCCACTGGACTGAGTTGTCGCACCTACAGAAAACTCTTCATACAAAACACTTCTTGTCGTATTCAACGCGCCCGCAAGAAGAAGTTAAGCACCGTGAATATTTTCGCCTCATCAAGCACCTTCAACAATTCTTTTCCATTGGAACATACTGCACCCTATGCTCAATCCATCATGGAGCCAATACGAATACATTTTCGCACATGCAAAGCACTTCTCTTCGTGCTGATTCTCCTTGATTCCTGCAGCAGCTTATGCCACCCCGAAATGTCGATGTCGCGAATGCGCCAAATCACAAACCAAATCGGAAATCAATGCCGACCACATTTGCAACTCAATCAATATTTAACTTTCGCTTCGTGGCGTGTGAGCGCTAGCACAACTTTTCCCTAATATTTCAAATGCTTGCTTGCGCTGGATAAAAGTGTGCTGCCATGGGACGGTTTTTTTTCCTTCCCATCGGGGGCAGCAGAAACAGAAGGCGGAGGAGGAGGAAAAAGTGCGCCAGCGGCGGTTAAAAAAGGGGAGCTCTTGTTACATAAAATAATAATATTATTCTTTAATACCCCCGAGGGTGGCCACCACTTAACCTCGCTTGCTTCATTCGCGCAGCAAAAGTCCGAGTGGCAAACGCGGAAAAAGTTTCCTGTTTGCGCTGACTACTCCTTTTTTTTCTCGCTCGGCTTTAAATTATTACCGATTAATGTGTCGTTTCATTCGTTCCAGCTATGGCGTATCCGGGTTTGTATCCGGGATATGTGCACGCATTGGCTGCCGCCTCTCAAGCGGCTTCAATGTCGGCCGCCGGAGGACATCCGCAACATCAGCCGCCAAAGCGGAAGCGTCGCCATCGGACCATCTTCAGCGAGGAGCAACTCGAACAACTTGAAGCCACCTTCGAGCAGACGCACTATCCGGATGTGGTCCTTCGGGAACAGTTGGCACTGAAGGTCGATTTGAAGGAGGAACGAGTCGAGGTAAATATTCAAATTAGTTGAAGAAGTTTTTGCAAACACGACGTTGTTGACTAGATAGCATCCAAAGTACTAATTACGCAACTCAAAGAATTCAGAATTCGAAGTGGAAAGTTTTTCAAATGATTGCTTTTTTGTATCGTTAATAAAGGATGCCTTACAGGATCATGAAAATGGAAATCCTGTTAATTTGTCTATACGGCTTCCGGTATAAAGCAGTGCGATAATAACATGGACCAATATGAAGACATACAGGGTGATTTCAATTGTGTACTTGATAACACACGTGAAAAACATGCACGTTTCACATCACGTTTTATTGTTGTTTTCGCAAATGATTTAATATTTGCTGGTGTGACGCATCTAAGAGGCGCAACTTGCATAATTAGAAATGCAAGAGGTTCGAACTGAAAGAGGAGGCAAATCATCAAATTAACGGCAACACAATCGGCGCGCGAATATTAATAAAGTTGCATGCTGATGTTTCTTATTAAGAGGAAAAGTTCCGTATTTCTTCGTGCGAAACGCGAAAGGCTTCTTCTTCTTCTTCGTCGCTCGTCTTCTTGCTCGCATTAATCAACGTGGCATAACAAGCGCCTGGGCAACCGAGGGGCGGCAGCAACGACCACCCCTCTCGAAAAAGAAAAGGCAAAACGTGCACGGGTAATGATGAAGAAGCGAACGAGAAATGGCTCGCCGCCACCTCGCACTTCATTAAGCAGTAGCAGCTCTGTTTCATCATCATCATCGTCATCATCATCATCATCATCACCATGGACCCCCCATTTGCCTGCCTCCAACCGCCACCACCGCCCCCATCGAAGCTCTTAGCGCGAGCTTTTCAACGCCAACGCAAGCGAGCAAACTCTTAACTTTGATTATATTTTCCGAATCGTTAGTTAATTACAATTTCAGATCGACACGAGCGCGAATCGAGCAGACAGAGAGAATGTGAGGCGGCGGATCGGGCGGTGCAAGGCTGCAGAATAATAAACGCGCTGATGATTTGATTTAATGAAATTCCCACTTTGTTATGACGCAATCAAGCAGCGAAGAAGTAATGATATTTAAGAAAGCAAAGGCTGGAGTTTTTCACTTGAATATTTTGGTTTGTATAATCGATATCGAAGATTTCCAGACAATTCAAAATTGCAAAATTATTGCATAATTGCTGAATATTCAATCTTTCAAATCATCAATTTGGAGATTTGTGTTTAGTAAGTTCGACATTTTCTAATGAAGCAATTTTTCAACTGGAGATTGAGATGAGAAAAATTTCAACCAGAAAATAAGGGCTGAAAGATGAAAGATTTCTGAGCAGAATTTCTGAATATTCAATTTTCACTTTTCCAACTTTGCTTATAATTTGTTTTACATAAAAATTGACACTTCTGATTAGTAATTTTGGAGTGTTCTATAATAAGAATATTTCAAGTAAATTGAGCATTGATCTGAGAAAATTTACAATCTTTTGTACCAGAAAATATGGTTTCCTGGATATTTCTTAGTTTATTCTTATTGTTTTTTCAATTTTACTAATACTGGAATTTACCAATGAAAACATTTTTCAACGTTTGAACATGCAAGTAAACAATATAAATCACATTCATATACAAGAAATTTTAACCAGATGAGAAGATCAGAAAAATGTAATAACTTCCAATTGGTAAGATATTTTTTAACATGTTTTGGTTCGCATAATAGCAATTGAAAAATTATATGCAGTGCAAAATGAGAAAATAATCGCAAAATCCCTGGGAATTTACTTCAAATGTTCATTTTGATTTTTAATTGTTTTCCAATTTGTCCATAAGTTGATTTCTTGGGTAGTAAATCCTTGAAATTTCTGGTAAATCGTTACTAAAAGTTCCAATGAAATAATTTTTCAACTGAATTGAGCATAGGAAAAATTATTAGTAAGAATTAATTAATAGTACAGTTTGTACAGTATTTACAAATTTAGCATTTATTTCAATTACTTTGTTTTGTTTTTCAACTTTACTCATATTTAATTTACTTGGGTAACAAAAAATTGATTTGAGTAATCAATCATTGGAATTTACCACAATTGAAACAATGGTTCAACATTTGAAAATTAAATTCAACATGATGTAAATATGAAGAGCAAAAAAAAACATTTCCATGTTGGAATTTCAGCCTCTAAGGAGATGAGGAAAAATTGCAATCACCTACAACAGTTTCATATTCGTGTTTTTCTTTCGATTTTGCTTCTTTCCCCCCTAAACAACGTGTTGATTTGCGATTGTATTTGCAACACATATCGAAACAAACGAGTGAATGGATGAATGGAATGAGAATTGCATTGGGCGTATTGACGAATATGGCGTTCTAGCGTGTTATGTAGGTACGAGACGGTTTGGCCGCAGGCCGCTAATTAACAATTAATTAAAACCGCTTGCCGTATATAATGCGCACACGAAGGCGACGATGTTTCTGCCTCTCCTGATTGCAACTCAATTCGCACACCCGTTACATTCGCGCACACATTCAGATCTAACCCCTTGATATCATAATAGAACAATAACTAACAAAATATACTTGCTTTCATCAACTTACCGGGATATACCGAGTGCAGCCGGAGGTCCCATGGAAAAAATGGTGGTTTTCCTCGAAGAGAACCGGGCTCTGAAATAATAAAGAACGACGATTAAAATATTAATTAGTCGCTTTCATATTATACAGACAATGAGCGCGAATGCGCCGCAAAAATGTTTCATTCTGAATGCGAAATGTCCGGAAGGCGGGGAAGCCAAACAATGGCGAAAATGTGAAAAATACGTGGCAAATAAAGAAACGCGCGGCTGGGAAAACGCAGACTGAAGAACGGGAAGGCGGAAAAGATTCCGATTTAAATTTAGCGTTTGGATTGCGAATCGGAAGTAAACTGAATGTAAATGCGGCGAATGAATGGCAGCAGTGCGAAGAATGGGAAATTGTATTGTCTGCTGAACGAGGGGGCGAAGTGAAGAAGACAAATGTAAAGTTGATAGAGAGAAACGCGATGACTGTCAAAACACACGCTCCATTTGCTAAACTAACTAAACTGCTTTGCCTCTCTGTATTTATATGTATAACGGAGACCACCAAAACCTAAACTCGCTCACTTATTCTCTTATGTACGGCCTGCGAGTTCTTGGGCTGCGACCCACGATGCGATGCGGAACGATAGCAGGACGAGCGAAATGGCAACTCGGAACGAAATCAATCCCAAAGCCGAAATCCCTGGCGTTCCTCTTCGCAGCCGGCAATGTTTGCTTCGCGTGTATCACATACAATTGTCAGCAAACATTGCAGCCGAGAATAAGATGAACAATTTATATACTCTGAGTCAGGACACGGATTCGAATCCAGCAAGACATGAAGCACAAGAAGGGTGAAAATATCTGGGGTACAATGAAAAATAACGTTGGCCTCGTTCGTTTAAATGTATTTGACTAGCTCGACTTTTATTATTAATGAACTGGAAGATCTCCTTCTTGG
>JARJDZ010001702.1:0-12610 GCA_030264555.1 Aleochara sp. GC000083
AAATTGCAAATAAATGCGCTGGGAATTAATTTATTTACACGACCGTGCTTGACATACAGTAAAATAATTGAAATAGCATTGGGCATCTGTTATGGTTTCCATTATTGGAATTGCATTTAAACATTGATTGTTTAAAAATTAACTATTATTTAAATTACTGCAGTTTGCCAATTGCTTTTACAGATGCTTATGTTTTTTCGGCTTTTTGATAACAGGTAAAAAGAAATATGAAGATTGGAATGACAAAATACAAAATTTCTAAAAAATTTGCAAATTTAGGCGGATTGACGAAAAGGCCAATAGCATTTCCGGTTGGAAATTTGCAAATGTCTAAATTCCAATCGAAAGTGCACTAAATTTCCTATAAGATACACTTTGGTCCAGTCAGATCGGACTTCCGGAAGCCCAGATAATTTTAAATTAGTATATAAGAGTGATAATTATTATTTGTAAAATTGACGACAATACCAAAAGCATTTCCGGTAGGAAATTTGCTAATGTTAAAATATTGGTTACAAGTACACTAAATTACCTATAAAATAAGGTCCTAATTATTAGAATTGGCCTTCCGGTTCCGAGATAATACATAAAGGATTAAGTAATTCTGATTACTATGTCTAATTAAATTGACGACAATACCAATAGCATTTCTCGATGGAATTTTGTAAATCTCTATCTTGCATTAGAAAGTACACTAAATTTGCAATAAAATGGTGTTCGAAATATTTTCATAAGTGCTGCAGTTACTGAGATATAGTTGTCAGAAAATTGACAACATTTAAATAGGAAAATGAGTGTTAAAAATGATCATTTTTGACTAAATTGACGACAATGCCAATAGCATTTCTAGATGGAATTTTACAAATGTCTAAACGCCAGTCAAAAATACATTAAATTTCCTATAAAATAACGTTTAAATTATTAGAATCGGACTTCCGGTTCCGAGACAATACATAAAAGATTAATTAATTCTAATGACTATGTCAAATTAAATTAACGACAATACCAATAGTATTTCTAATTGGAATTTTGCAAATTACTAAACGCCAATCGAAAGAATATTAAATTATCTATAAAATAGTCTTTAATTCAATCTGATTGGACTTCCGGAAGTCTAGAAAATTAGAATTATCATTTGATATAAAAAGGGAAATTGTAATAAGAATTAATCAACTAAAATTTCAGGGAAAATCTCTACTGAATGTCTGGAAAAGACAATGGAAGAAACTTCGTGATGCAAATCCGATGTTTCTGCATGCAGCAAAAACAAAGACGTCTAGACAATGAGAAAACGTCGCTCAAGTGTTAACGATGCTCGCGCAGGAAATGCACTAAAAATCCTTGAAATTTATCAGCAACTTAAAAATACTTTAATTTTCCCACTTCCGGCAGTGGCGATAAAACATTTCGCAGTCCTTGAATGTTAGTGCAGATTCAAAATTACACCGTGAACGACAATATGATGAAATCGTTCGCGTTTAATTGGAATCACAAGCGGGGGCGGCTGGAAAAACGACCGAAACAAACATTAGAAATCGTTACACACCGAGATCTCGGGGGTGGCGGAAACTAGAAACGAAAACATTTATAAAGCCGATATAGAGCAGGCTTAGTGTGGGGCTATTTGCGCTGTGCGCCAAGCGGAAACGAAATGGGGGCGGCAAACGATTCGTTCCTTTCGCCTGTCGGCCTTCTTCGCTCGCCGCTGCTACCGCCGCCGTCGTCGTCGTCCTGCTTGCATTTTGACTTAAACGGCAAAATGAAAAATCGCTGCAAACGCTCAACTCCTTCGCCAGCCCCCCTTACGTCTTCCACCCAGCCGCCCCCGCTGGGCGAATGCCACTCGATTCTTCAGGGCACTTCCTCCCCCGCTTGAGACCATCCCGCATTTTCCATTTTGCAGGCTCGAAGCCAATCGAAGCATTCGATTCGCACCCGGAATGACATAGCATCCACTTCTCAGCCGGCAGTAAAGACGAAAACAGGCAACAAGAAACAAAAGAGGAGGCAGCCGAGGGAATCAAATGCGAATGGCTGCGACGACGACGTCGACGACGAGGAAGCAGGCGAAGAATGCAACTCAGATGTCAAATGTAATGAAAAATTAAACGTGCCTGCAATAACAATAACGATATTACGGAGGAAAAATTCGCAGTGAGCCGGAATTAAATTGCAAATTTAGGATTACTTTATCGAATACTTTGTGACGGGAAATATTCTGAAGATTCATGGTTTAATACTCTTTGAGGATTGTTATTCTATTTTTTAATATTCGTTCTGAAATAATGAAAAGTACTAATTTATAAAACTCATAGATCATAAAAATGAATATTGCAAATTTCATGATTTTATCATGTTTAATTTATAGTTGAATCAGAAAGGAATAAATTGCAAAATATATTATGTCATTCAAAATTTAATGATCTGTTACGAAATATTATCATTTTCAGTGCAGTTTGTATTGCAAAATAGTATTTTGATTTTAATTGCAATGTTATACTCAACCAAACTATTATAAATTTTGATTTTTTTGCAATTTCAAGCCAACTCAAGAAAGTATAGATATAATAAAGGATGTCGTCTAATAAAGAATTTAATAACATTTCAGAAAATAATTTGTTTCCTTATTTACACTTCTCTGCAGAAGAGAAATTTGTTATTAACTGTTCCAGTGACATCGATTTTAACTCTAGGATTACTTCGAAAACTTTAATAACTTTATTATCGATTTGAAGAGCCATCGAAAAATCGCAAACTTTTATGGTTACATCATTAAATATACAATTTAACGGACTTTCAGAATTTACCCACGAATTAATAATAGTTTTAAATAGGGACGAAATTAATTAATTAAGCCAACGTAACATCAATTTAAAATGCAATCGAAATAAACTCTAAACTATTAACAAGCTTCACAAACTTTTTATTTTCAATAAAAAATTTAACCCATTATTTTTATTTTTATCCACTATAAATTCAACTAACAGTTTTTACCATCAGTGTTTATTGTCATAAATGAAGTATAAACAAACTAAATCGATATTCAATTAAACCTTGAATCACAACTCTTGTGAAATATAACAAATACGATACATTCTATGAAATTTCCTCGAAAGCTCTAACGATATCATTCAATTGTTAGTGGATTCGTCGAATTTTCCAGCTCTACAATTATCCTGCTTCTCTTCAGGGAAAGTGTTCGTTGAATTCATTGATTGTTGCTACCGCGAGCAGTTATTGGAAGATTGTGCACGAGCGTATGGGCAAAATATTTTAAAATTACGAAAGTTTTAATTATTAATTTCAGCAACACCGCATCCACCATCAGCGATTGCTTTGTGTACGAGCAATGCTTGCGAAAGAGTTGCGCACCACAAGCATGCGAATGCATGCAACCTGCGCGCATACATATTTTATGCAGGAAATTGTAAAACTATACTTTAACTATTACAACTCGTTTACGAACTAACAATGACTATACTTGGGCGTTTTCCCGATGCACGCCGTTATACAATATTTAATGTGCCGCGCAACATGAGAATATTCGCCGAGCAAGTTTATTAAATTGAATAAAAAGTATTTCCATGCGGTTTCCATCGCTTGCCAAGCAAAAACGAATAATTATTTCGGAGAATCCATTAAATTCCCCATAAGATAACGTTTTTAATGGAGCTGTAATAATAAGCTTAAGTTGTTTTAGACTAGGTTGAAAATAGATTAAAAGATATTAGGAAAATTTTCCGATGAAACGATGCAATTTTTTGCAAAATATATTCCTAACTTGCAAAATAACATTTAAATTTCAATATTTATTTTGTTTATATAGTAAATTGTAATTGCATTACTTCATTTTAATCATTGGCACCACATTTTTTGACTTGCACAAGATAGATTTGCTTTTATTCAATGATTTCCCAGAAAATGTCAAAAATTAAGCTTAAAACGTCATATTTTCTAAAATATTAATAAACCAGTTGAAAGTACATTAAATTTCCAACAAAATACTCTTTGAACCAATCGAATCCGCCGAATGGTTGCAGAGAAAAAAATTAAAGTATAAAATGAAAAATATACAGTATTGATTTTAGGCGACTTGACGACAAGGCCAATAGCATTTCCGGTTGGAAATATGCTAATTTTTAAACGGCATTTGATAGTACATTAAATTCCCAAGAAAATACACTTTGAATCAATCTGATCGGACTTCCGGTTGTCCGGAAATCTTTAAATATACAAGAAATAGTGTCTATTGATATGGGGTAACTTGACGACAAGGCCAATAGCATTTCTAAACGGAAATTTTCAAATGTCTTAACGGCAATCGAAAGTACGTTAAATTACCAAGAAAATGGTCCTAAAAGCTTTCAGGTCCGGCATCCAGTTAGCGAGATATTGTTGATCAAAAATGATGAATAAAAATATTAACAATGCGCAAATTGTTTCCAGGGAAAAATGAATTTTTTGGCTTGAAATTATGAAATATGAAATTGTTAATTGAAAATAAGAAAATTCGTAATAAAATACGGTTTGCAAAAGTGGAAAAATGATAAAAAAATTATTATTGAATAATTTGAACCCCGTTAAGTATATAATTTATTTGTTTAATTTTCCCTTTTACTTCTCGTGTTTTTGACCTAGTAAAGCTTCAAAGAACAACAAAAACTAATACTAAATTACACGGAAGTGAGAAAACACTGAGGACATGTTTGTACTCAATGTATGGTCCTTCATCGGTTCACCACCAACCACCGCACACTTTTCCACACTGAAGGCTAGCACGTCATCGTCTTTGCCACGATCGTCACCAGCGTGTGTCGTGCTGGGGACGGTGGTACATATAAAGGAAGTACACAAAACAATATCCCACAGTGGTGGTAGATGTGCAAGAGTATTGGGAACGCGCGGAAACATCAACAAATTGTAGAGTCGCACACTAACTTCCTGTTTTATTTGTAATTGCGGGCAAAAGACATGACGCAGCACGCGAATGCAAAACCTGGCAGTAAACAAAGCACGTCACGAATGGCAAATACTAAATGCTAAACTAGGAAATGGGAAATGGGAACTGCTCGGCACTCAACTACTTCGAATGGCAGTGCTAACTGCAGGGGGTGGCAAATACGAAGAATGAGCTGGAGGCGGTTGGAATAAAAAGCTTGATGAATTCTAAGCGAATCATTACGTCTGCAAGTTCCACTGCGATAATAATAACAACAATGTGTAGTGATGATTGATTGCTTCCGTTTTTCACTTGTTTCGCCTTCCATCTTCCGTTTTATTAGCTAATGAGAGTAATTAGTTATAATTAGTTAATTAGTACCGTAGTAAAATAATTATGATAGTGGGTGGATTTAATTATATGCCTACGATTTTGTTTAAAATATATTTTTGTTGGTAACAATAGAAACGAGCTGTGGAAATATTCTGCGGGGGTGGCATCAAAATTTCATAATGGAGGCTGGATGATACACATTAATAAAAAAGAGGTGAACCCAAAACGCATTAAAACGGCGAAAACGCCCAACGCAATTATAAACTTGCTAATTATAACTTATGCCCGGGCGCATCCACATTCACATCCGCCCCCAAGCATCGCAGTGGAATTGTGTTGCGAGGGGGGCGCCATCGTCGGTGGCGGCTCGCCGAGAACAAGATGAAAAGTTGATGGGCGGCAGGCGGGAAAATGCCGCCGCTGAAATGCGTGCCGTTTCCTTAACCGTTTACCAGCTTTGCAGCTTAAAATTTATCATAAATTACTTTTTGCGCGGCCTTGTGCCCGCGCTGCGTGAACTTTCCGGGGCACATACATTTTTGGGGGCGGTGGTGTGCTGGTGCACGGCTGGCGGCCGGAAACTTTTCCGGATGTAACGAAGCTATTTACGAATTACTGGTGACGTTTTTAATGTGGGGCAGATGGTTCCTACCATTTCGGGATTTACTACTCTTCATTGATTGCTATAGCGTTTAATTTGGAATTCTTTTTTTAAAATAATTTTCAAGAAACACCAAGATTGTTTAGTGACTTAAAGATATCTTGAATTGCAGAATTTAACTGACTTTAAAACAAAGTTTAGTATCCTTGAAGAATCTTGATAGGGATAGGTAAAACTTAATTTGAACTTATTACTTTTTGAGTGCCAAATCAGATCTTTCTAAAAATTGCTACAAATTTTAATGAACCATTTAAATTTTTCAAATTATATTGTTAGTGAAGCTTAGTTGAACTCACTACTTCAATAAAACCCCCAACTCCCAAATATTTGACCTGAATCTGAAAGTTTTGCTATTATTTCATTATTATCTCAGAAAATGTCAAAAATAAACCCTAAGTCATTCAATTTTTTGAAAAATTAGTAAACTATTTGAAAGTACATTAAATTTCTAACAAAATACTCTTTGAATCAATTAAATCGGGCTTACGGTTGTTGAGAAAAAAATTAAAGTATAAAACGTAAAATAGATAATATTAATTTTAGGCAAGTTGACGACAAGGCCAAAAGCATTTTCGGTTGGAAATTTGCTAATTTTCAAACGGCATTTGAAAGTACATTAAATTTACAAGAAAATAGACTTTGAATCTATTAGATCGGCCTTCTGGTTACCCGGTAATCTTTAAACATACAAGAAATAGAGTCTATTAATATTGGGTAACTTGACGACAAGGCCAATAGCATTTCTGAACGGAAATTTGCAAATGTCTTAACGGCAATCGAAAGTACGCTAAATTACCAAGAAAATGAACTTTGAAGCGTTCAGCTCCGGCATCCGGTTAGCAAGAAATTGGTGACCAAAAATGATGAATGAAATTATTAACATTAAGCAAATTTCTCCTAGGAAAAAAGGGTTTCTGTGATTGAAAATATGAAATATCTGCATGAAAATTAAAAATGTAGTAGAAAATTAAATGAAATATGTTTTAGAAAACTATTATAAAGTATTATAATAATCACCATCCAACTTTCACTGTAATTAAGGGAAGAATGTCAAAATTGATAATGTCTTCATTTACATCATCAACCCCTGACAAAATTTAATAAGGTTCTCGAATAAAGCCTTCATCAAGAATCTACGAAAATATTTCATCAAATAATTTACGCAATAACCATTCCTTTATTATCCCGTCTTTCCTCATTTAGCAACGCGAAGAAAATGTCATTCGCCACGAATTAATTTTAATAACAAGCAAAGTATTTCCATTCCAACCGTCATATGATCATCATCATGTGTCCTCTCGACCCATTCCACAAGCTTCTGCCTCCGCTATTAGAATCTACACCGAGAGAATGTTAGAAGAGCACATTACAATATGAGCTCAATGTACGAATCTACAAACGAACGAATCCTTCGCTTCTTGCTTCCTCCACTTCCTTCGCCTCGTTCGATAGCAGCAGCAGCAGCAGAAGAGAAGCTGCCGAGGCTGAGGGGCTGCCTTTTTGCATCTGCATCTTAAATATTCATGAGGCATATACTCTCGGAAGCCTTCCTCCAATGCCGCCCCCGCAGCATTTGTGTGTGAGTGTGTGCCCAAGTGAATGAAGCAACTTCCATCCGCATTGTAAAGGCAATAACGGCGAAGAAGTGTTGGTTGGAGGTGGCGGAAAAGAGAGGTGGCGGCATCCTGGGCTGATTTCACACACGGGTTGCATGTATGCGTCGTTGGCGGAGGCGGCAGCCGAAGAGATGCTCAATTGCGTTGCTATTTTTATTACTCGCTCGAGCAGCGAGTGTGTGCCTTTTTCGTCTATATTTCGTTCAGATGTTTCCCGCTCCAGAAGCTGCACGAGGCGCATTTAATTTGCCTTAAATGTTCACGGGGATGCATAATAGCGAACGCGTGTTGTGCGCCTCATAAAAATAAAAATTGCTTGTTATTTCATAAATATGCAAATTTCGACGAAAATTTCAACGCTTTAATCGCCTTAATAGAAAATTTTCGCTTCCACCCCGTTTTTGCATGATAGCAATCAGGCAAATTGCATCGAGGAATCGCCCTCGTAGATTGCAAATTAATTAAAGCCACCTCCTGCGAAAAAGGATCATTTAGAAAGGCAAATTCTTAAGTTAAGCAACAATGAGCAGATACCATTCGATTTTTTAAAAACATCAAACAAGTAATTTTCCCGTCCAACTTCGATTGGACATTGAAACAAATTAAGAACAACAAAACGAAAGTTTTAACGCCAACGAATCTGAAGAAAATGCGAAAAACTCGGATGCGTTTGTTTTATTTCGGGTTCAGTTTCGTTATTTGGGCCGCCCCCGATCGAAACACATTCGATTACAAAGGACCTCAACCTCAAAGTTAAAACATCCCGCTGATAGACTCGAAGTTCCTCAAAATGACTATTGCAGAGTTATGTGCTGAAGACGAAGGGGGATGAACTCGCCGCCATCATCGCCGCCACCGGACGCGGTTTAACATTCGAAAAGTAGCAAACGTACAAGTTTATATATCGAGGGGATGTAAAGTGTACCAAGGTGATTTCCGTCCTCGTAATGGTCCCATTCGACCAATGCGAAACTTTTTCGCGATACTTCTGCAACCCCCATGCCGCCTCTCGGGAAGAACGCAGCCAAGAACGGAGAATTATACTTTTCCCATCTTTGGCGTTCCGACGAGAAGACTTTGTTTTATTTTACTTTTCTTCCAGCAATGTTCCGGACTTCTTTGTAGTTCTTTGTAGTTGTAATTAAAATGTTCTTATTTGTTGTTTGTTAATGATTAAAACTACTCTCTATTAAGATTTTAATTTTCTCTCCAAAGGAAAGTCATGTACAAAATAATCTGCCATCAAGGCGAAGAAAGTTTTCTTTTTGGTACCAGAAGCTTTGTAAGTGCAAGGTTTTCATTTAAAATTCGACATTAAAGTATGACAAGAAAGTTGTTAGAAATGTATTCGCACATCGAAGGCGAATATTTTCTGCTGGCTCCATAGTTCGAAATATTGACTTGGAAATTGTTTCCTCGTGTATTTGAATTGAATGGAAATCGAAATACTCTCCTAGAAGTTATTTCCAATATGCCCATCAATTCTAACTTAGATGCTTCAAGTTCTTTCTCTGAGGACTCAACAAATATTTTCAAGTTTTATGATTGCATGAAAAATTCATCATTCATGATTTGATTAATTATCTAGTGGTGATAGAAACAAATCCCAAAAAGAATTTCACTGTTAAATTTTCTGACTTTGAAAAGTTTTATGATGTATGTTCAAATCATTTCAGTATGGAATTTAAACGATTTCATAAATTTCAAAGCTATCAAAATTTAGTATGTCATTTAGTAGAAACTTAAAAGTTTATTATGAATTTGTAATTTTCTATCTTGCAGAAATTTGCAAGTTTATAACCCTTTCAAGTGGACTTCTTTGCCATCAAAGTAGTTTTACAATCGATTTTTGTCTAGTTAGATAACTGACCTAGATGCTTGAAATTCCAATGCATTTTAAACAACTTATAAATATTAATGCATTCTTTACTTGAAATGATAGATATTTTAAAATCCTCAAACAATTTTCTGAATTCCTAGATCACAAAATGAACAAGAGATGAATTATCCTTTTGATGTAATTCAAAAAATTCTCATTTTGCACATCGTTTATTTTATTTTCAATGTATAAATTTTATTTATGCCCACTTTATATTTCTAATATTGCACCCGGATGATTGGAACATTTGATTTATGAAACGCTTTACAGTACGTGGAATTTGGGAACAATCAGCAAAAATTGAATCCCCTTTTGTGGAATATAAATAAAACCCATGGAGCTGCGATTTATTCATTCATTGACTCGACCGATTTGGAACGGTATTATCGAACGGATTTTCCGGGTTTTGTTATGTCGGCAATTGCAATCATTCACTGGTTGAACAATCATCGCTTTTCAGCAAGAAAAAACAAAATTAATAAAATCAAGCCCATATCGCCGTAGGAAGTTGCACCAACAAGAAATAATATTAATGAATGTCCGATGCCATTAGTTCCGGGAAAGTTGTTTTTCCTCGGGTGGTCGCCGATTGAATCAAAGATAACCCAATGCATTCCGGAAACAAATCGAATCCGAGATATCTGGGAATGTCTTTGACGTGCTCGGACGTGCTGCAGTCGAGTACAATTGGAAATTTGGGAAACGTTAAACAGATACCAAACCTCGAACTGATCGGAAATGCCAGAGAATTTCCACACAATTGCTGCAGTTGCAATAAAAAACTAAACTCTCAATTGAGTTGATGTCGGAAACTATGGAAAAGGAAAATTACAGGATATTAGATGCCTGATTTAGTTGGGCTCGAAGTAAAAACTATTTCGTGAAAATTGAAGGAATTGAGAAAAGGAAAAAATTATGGGACCAGGAAGAGGACGATAAAACTAAAAGTTTGAACGAGGAAATGTTGGTGCACTGACACCTTTCAGGAAAAGTGAGCGAGGAAAGAAAAGGCCGAACGCCATGAATCGGAAATTCCATTAGATCGTATTGCATTGCATGTACTCACAGTTTACGATTGCATTCGATTGAACGCGTATCAATACGGAAATTGATCGAAATTGATGCGTCTTCCGATTGCATTACAAACAATAAAGTTTATTTCGGCGCAGAGAAATACAAACGCTGTAATCAATCCGAGTTTTCTTTCGTGTCCATTCATAGGATCGAATTTTTTCTTGTACTTATTTCAGATTATATCAAAATTACTTTTACTAATATTTCTTATATTGACAATATTTCTCAAACTTATTTCGCAAACTATAGCCAATTAATTGTCCTTTTAGAAGATATTTCCAAATTCAGAAGTTAAGTAAATCATGAACAGAAAATACTCATAAAAACTTCAAGATCGTTTGTAATCCTAACTTTTCCCAAAACAATAAACAATCTTGATTTATGTACAACACCCAAGAAATTGCACGTGTGTATCAATAAATTTGAAAAATGTCTGAACTTATTAATAGGTCACTTATTAAAAAGTCGTTAAAAAGAAAAACGACTTTCGAGGTGACTTACGACGAAAAGTAATATAAAAAAATATGAATGGATAAACTTCCTGAATAAAAAAATTGCCATCAACGAAAAATATCTATGAACTTTTCATTGCATAACTTAATTAATTAATTCCCATAAGACATTTGAAATTATAAATGAAGAAGTTTTATCTAATTTAATTCCATATTTTAATGACCTTCTAAATTTTCCAAGACTACGAAAACTTTTATTAAATTTTGTCTATATGAAACTACATCAATTATGGTAATAACAACAAAGACTATAACAATGAAGACTAAATAAGCAGTTACCAAATGAAAATTCTTGCAGATTTGCTGGATATGAAATTATCATACATGTGAGTGTACGATTAGTGCGCCACAAAAGAAGACCATAACATTTAAACTCGACTGTAAGTTAACTCCTTAATGGAATTTACCAACTTTCTGATTTAGTGAATTTAGCAAATCAAGCGCACGATGGGGTCCCAGAAAGTCCTGCAGGCAATGTTGCGGCAACTCCTCAAACGACATGGCGTTCAGTGCAGCTGCTTCTTCCTCTTCCTTCCCGTTCAGGATCAAGCGACATGCGAAAGAAGCGAACGCGGCGATGCGCACTAAACCCAAGCGAATTTAATAGACTTGTGTCGAGCTAAGTGGTTATTCGGGCGTTTTACCAAGTTAAGGAGTGAAAAATTATGCTAATTGTTAATGCAGCTCCAAGGATGAGATGAGAAATCTTCCAGGAGCTTTGAAATATTTCATTATTTTCGATGACCCAAAAGTTAACAAAACAGAGTTTTTAAATCAGTTCGATTTGATTGATTTGAAAAACCAACAAAATTATTTTCACATCAGAAGGATGAGGAATCAACTGGAGATTTTGAATCCTATAAAATATTTTTTTTTCATTTCAAGTTTTGCAATGAATTTTTAAATTTCATTTAGACTCATGAAAGTGCCAGAACTATCATTCGTAAATATTGTCCTTTAATATGCAGTCCATTATGAAGTGGCAAGCTATAATCCCCATAGATGAAGGAGGGAAAGTTCGGCAATAAAAAGCGAAGTACCATAAAAAATGAAAGCTGAACGAGCGAGTGCAATCCAGAAAACTACGTGGAGAAAGGGAGAAAGATGGAAAAAAGGAGCGCCATCAAAAAAGGGCAAATGGCAGGAAAACATGTAAAGCGTATCCGTTTTTCGAGGCGTGTTGTGCGTTCCTGTTTTTCTTCCTCCCCCTTTTCTGGTTTTATAGATCTGATGCGATACAGTGATACAGGAATGGGACAAGAATGGGGCAAACTCACGAGGTTCAAGCGTATGCTTCATGTTTGCATTGCTCTCGTTGTATTTCCATTCGGCGTTGCTTCTCGTCAAATATTCGTTTTCTTACCAATGTATTCATATTGTGTTGTTTTTTTTTGTTTCTTCTTGCCGTACGTCTGCGTTGCTACACATTTTCTTTGTTTGCGAGCGGAATGAGCAAGGGGGCCTTTCTACAAGTATAATTTGTTCGAGCAATAAAAAAGGAGTCGCTAAAATTCACCTGAATATCAAATGCGAAATGAAAATGGAAAGAAATGGGGGAAATGTTTCAAGGGATTTTAATGGAGTCTTCTATTGTCG
>JARJDZ010001707.1:0-30919 GCA_030264555.1 Aleochara sp. GC000083
ACATTGGTCATGGTCCCAAATTCGTCCGGGACTCAGAAATACCCGAACTTGAAAAATGGGGTTCTAAAAATGCAAAATTTTCGCTTTTTTTCGCTCCTTTAACTGCGTATAACTTTTAAACCGTTGGAGCAATTTTACAAAATTTGGAACCAAATTATAGGTCTTGATGAGCACTTTCCAAAAATCTATGGGTTAAAGCCCTTTTGGCAACTAGTAGAACAGAAATCGCATTCGAAGAAAAAAATTGAAAAAAAAGTTTGTAGCGATAAAAACGATTTGAAATTCTTAAAATCGCTCGAGTTTTCAAAAATTTTCATATCTCCGAAACTAATGGATGGATTTAGATGATTCAAACGGCATTTGTATTATTTGGACGAAAAAATTATATTGGTCATGGTTCCAAAACTGTCCAAGACCCGGAAATACACGAACCAGAAAAATGGGGTCCTAAAAATGCAAAATTTTCGCTTTTTTTCGCGTCTTTAACTGCGTATAACTTTTGAAAGGTTGGACCAATTAAACTGAACTTGGAACCAAATTGTAGGTCTTGATGAGTACTTTCCAAAAATGTATGTGTTCATGCCCTGTTCGTCACGCGGAGATCAGAAATCGCGTTCGAGGAAAAAAATTGAAAAAAAAGTTTGTAGCGAAAAAACCGATATGAATTTCTTAAAATCGCTCGAGTTTTCAAAAATTTTCATATCTCCGAAACTAATAAACCGATTTTGATGATTCAAATGACATTTATAGTATTTTGACGAAAAAATAACATTAGTCATGGTCCCAAAACCCTGCTGGATTCGGAAATACCCGAACTTGTGTAATGGTGTCCTACAATTGCAAAATTTTAGCTTTTCTCGGAAAAAAATACAAATGCTCGTGGTATTACTTATTATTTCGTTATTTTTATTGTTGTTGGTATTTTTATTGGGACATCTACACTTCCTCCTTATTCCCCCTCCATTTTTCTTCCTTCCTTTCTCATTCCTTCCCCCAACATACACATCCAGAACCAGTTTTGATCGCATGTGAAGACGGGAAAAGTGAATGCCCTTTATGGATTTTCATTGCCTCCACGTGCCTGACAACGACGATGACTCATGCCTCGAGAATGGGGAACCGAAACCGGGAAAACGGGAATGAGTCCCTCCATCGGGCGCCATCCAGTCATCCAGTTCGTGTCGTCACGGGAAGACCTCGCGCATTCCTATCCCAACAACACATTGTTTTCAATGTCAGGGTCGATTATGGCGTCGTTTTCCGGCCGCCGTACGACACTTTCGTAATAACGCTCGTAAACCATGTCCGCAAATGTCTCGCAGAATTTAGCATTCGCATTTAGCATACAAACAAACATGTGCGCTCGTTTATCGCGGAAATAACCGAAACGTGTCCTGCGACTAAAAATAACCATCAACATGATTATTATCACCGGTGAACTTACCCTTGAATGGAAATTCGAGGTGTACGCGAAAATTGGACGATAACACTGCCACTCGTAGTGATGGAAAATTTCCGCAATGTGTGCTAAAATTGACGTAACACTTTGGTCTAAAAAACTATAACTTGGTGATATGTTTTTGCGAATGTGTTGTGTATGCGATGTGAATGAGTATGTGATTTGTGATTAGCACGTTTTCAGACAAGAAATTTCGGTCTAATCAATGGAAAATGGACGGAGAGATGTACGAACAAAAAATGTGCGCAAAATTTCAGCATTGTCAATATTTGAATGCGATTATCTTCGTCGTTTAAGTGTGCAAATAGGTGAAAAAATACACGTGGTCAGTTGAGCACGTTGTAAGTGTTTTATCAAATAGATTTAAATCTGTTTTTAAATTAGCAAATGTTATGTGCGAAAAATTCCAGTAAAATTTAAATATTTGCCACAAATTTACAACTTTATTTAGAAAATGTGACGATATTTTTTTAAAGTACTATTTATAAATTTACAGTCAATGAATCCTTCTGTGCATATAGAATATTCACTAGAAAAGGATTTTTCCAGTTACTAGAACTATCGAAAAAATTCATTTTAGCAGAAAATTGATTCAAAATTAACGGACAAAAAATAGTTCTGTTCATTATTTGAAGTAATATTTCCTTATGATTTGTTATTCATTTTGAAATATTAATTTCTAGTTACTAGAATAAGTTGCTAATTATTTTATAATTAGTAATTTAGTAAGATATCAAATTTTCTTTGAAAAGCAACAATAATTAACAGAGTTACTTCTTTAGAATATTTAATATTAACGAAATTTTATTAAAATTATATCATCTTCCATTCTAGTAACTAGTTCCAGTAATTATAAAAATCAAATAAATTAAATTTGGACAAGAAAGTTAATTTAATAAAATAATTCGACAATAACATTTTTGGATAGAATTTTTTATTGAACAATACCATAAATCTTTATTTTATTTACTGGATCTATTGCAAAATACAGAAAATTTACTAAATTTAAAAATTGAGAAATTTTAATTTAGTTTACTTATTTCTGGTAATAATCCTTAATTAAAAATAATAGTATGTATTTTAAAAATTATTTAGTTGTTTAATTACTTATCTTGAAAATATTATTTTCAAGTTACTAGAATAACTTGGTAATTAGTTTCCTAAAAAACTAACATTCTAGTAACACATAACAAATTTTCAACCATAAATTACAATTGTAATCCTAAAAATAAGTTAATGAGAAAATTTTGAATCAAATTAAATAAATAAAATTAGCAATATATTCAATTCTAGTAACTAGAATGAGTCATAAATAACGTATAACAAAAACTAATAGTTTAGTTTGCAATAATATAATTTAAAAGTTGTTATTAATAAACTCTGAAACTGTAGCCTTAAATTCAAGTTACTAGAACAAGTTGCTAAAACCTAAAAACTAACGTTCTAATAAATATTTGAATGAAAAAGTACAAATTTAAATTTGGAACAATTTCTTTACAAATTTTTGTTTCAAACGAATTAGATAATTAAATTCTGCATTATCTTCCATTAAAATATCTAATTCTAGTAAATAAAATTGAATTCAAATTGGAAATTACAAAAACTAATTATCAAATACTCTAGTAATAAAAATCAAATTTGCAATTATTATTATCAACATTGTCAACCGAAAAACTAACTTCATTGCAAAATTTTTTATTAGTTCAACTACTAAAATTTACATTGTTTCCCATTCTAGTAACTAGAATTGGTCATAAATAATGTTAAACTGAAAGTTACAAAAACTAAGTAGTAAATATTTTATTCTAGTAACAAAAACCAAATTCTCAATTATTACAATATTCTAAATATTTTCAATCGATAATCTAACTTTATTGCAAAATTTTGTATTAATTCAACTACTAAAATTTTCATTGTTTTCCATTCTAGTGACTAGAACAGGCAATAAACTGGTACTACTCATAAAAATAAGTAATTATTCATTTTGTTTTAATATCTCATTAAAACAGTAAATTATAACTTTTAAAAATATTATATTCAAGTTTCTAGAACAAGTTACTAAAATTTATAGATATCAAAATTTCAATCAAATCAAATTAAACAAAAACTTTTTAATTACAATGTTTTGTATATAACTGTACCTAAAACGGAATTTTATGGCATTCTAGTAATGAGTTACTAGATCTAGTAACTGGAATAGACCATAAACCTCGCATTACAAAAACTTTTTTTTATCAGTTAGTTCCTTAATCGACCGATGATGGAGCTGGATCGAAACTCAACCGGCATTTTATAAGCAAACACACCGCCTCAGACCAAGTGCACTTACCGCTAGCACTTGGTACTCGCTCCGTCACGACAGCACGCTGACGACGACGTCGACGTCGACCCCGAAGTTCACGAAAACGCGTCTCGCCGACAATTCACGACCACACCGCGACGACCGCCAGCCATTCAAATCCACGACTTCATCGCCGACTCCTTTCAGTCGTGTCACCAACTCCATCGTGTTCGCACGTACACTTCGCGAATCCCGGAGTGATAAGAAACATGTGGTGCGCGCTGATAACGCCAGCATCAACATAGACGCGCTTCGTTTGTTTGTTGTGTGGGTGGTGTGGTGTTGGTTGTGTGTGTTGCCTGCCTGCTGCACGTGTTGACACCCGTCCGTGGTGGTCGTCTGCTGCACCTTTTGCTTCGGCGGCCTTCCTGGTGCTTCGATGCCCATTTTTGAGTGAACCCCTCCGGAGTGTATTCGTATATTTGAAAGCATGGCGGAGAAGACTGCTGCAGTGGGGGCGGCAAAAGGTCGCGAAGACGTGGAGATGGACGCGCTGAATGGTGCGAGTGCACCAGGAAGCGACGACAAGAGGACGCGCTTCCAGGTGAACCGCGTGCGCAACGAGACTCCGGAAAGGAACAGTCTGCCGAAGGCTGGAGATGTCGTCGTTGATGTCAATGGGAGTGGTGGACCTGGGGATGATGATGACGACGATGGGCGCGACGAGGAGGATGAGAATATTCACAGTATCACGGATCGCACCAGGTTGAATTCGGAGACGTATGACACGAAGTATGCCAAAAGTTTTCGGTGAGTGTCACAAAGATTTTTGAAGGTTTTGTTATTTGTTGATTGTTTGTTGTCATGTTTGTTGTTGTTATAACAATATCAGATGGTTTTATTACTATAATATCATTGGAAATCTAATTTTTGTATTGTTTTGAGATGTATTCCCAGAAATTCCTGGAAAAATTTGGGTTACCTTGAAAATTTTTCCGAGGAAAATCAGAGAATTTTATATTTCAATCACTTTTCTGTAAGATTTCTTTAGTTGCCATTTTATATTTTTAATATTTTCAAAAAATGTTTATTGCGTTGAGATGTATTTCCGAAATATTCTGGGAAATTTGGGGTTTCCTTAAAAGTTTTTCCAGAAAAAATAGTTATTTTTTATTTCAATTACATTTCTGAAAGTTTCCTTTAGTTAACAATTTTAAATTTATATTTGAAGAAAGTTTCCAACAAGTTTTCCAAAAAATTATTAATTTTTACATTTCTGAATGTTTATAGATAGTTCTGAAACTTATTTTTCATCATATATTTGCAAATTCAATTAGATTTTATGAATAAATAAGACATTGCAATGAAAAACTATAGAAAAAAGTTTTTTCAGATCTAGAATTTCTCTTATAATTAAGTTTTTAAAATCATCTTTGATTAACATTTAAAATTTATGATATTTTCATCAACATTTATAAGTTTCAAAAGGATTTCCTTTAATTTTTCAAAAAATGTTGTTTTTGACTTATTTATTTGACATTAACTTGTTTTTTAAGAAAAAATTGTTCGTAAATTACATTTCATGATTAAATTTAATATTTTAATTCAGTTTTTCAGAAACCATTTGAAAACCATTTCTCAGAACCAGAAAATTAATTGTTTCAATCAATTTTCTAGAAATTTGTTTGATAATTATTGTAAATTTAAGATATTTTCATCAAACACCAATTAAAATTTTCAAGAAAATTGTTGTTTCTGATATATCTCTGGATGATATCAAATTATTTTTTACTTTAGAATTGTTAATCATTTAAATTTTATTTAAATTAGATATTTTAATGAAAAATTATTGAAAAACTTTTTCCTTCATTGAAAAAAAATTACATTTTATCAATTTCCTATAAACTCTTTGATAAATATTATAAATTTTGAATATTTTCATGAAATGTTATCATGTTTTAAAAATTTTATATGTTTCTGGAGAATTTCCAAAAAGTTTTTCATAAAATTATATGCATATTTCTGAATGTCATTAAGAATTAATTAAATTTAAAAATTAAATTATAATTTTCAATAAAAAAAAACTATAAGAAAATTTTTCCACATCCTGAATTTATGTATTTTTAATAAAATTTCTGAAAACTTATTTGATAAACATTATAAATTTGAATTTTCTTTATCAAACAAAGTCCATAAAAATTATAAATTTCAAATTTTCTAAAAAGTCGTATAAAAGTTGATTTTGAAATATTTCTGGATGACCTTATAGAAATTTTCCACTATAAATTTGCAAATTCAATTACATTCAATTAACAAATTCGACATTTCAAAGCAAAAAAAAACTATTAGCAAACGTTTTTCCCACAAATCCAAAATAAAAAATTCAGTTTACATTTTCCACATCAACGAATTTCCCTGAATCATTACAAGAAAACAATTACCAGCTAACATATGTTTAAACAAATGTCGAAGCTGTTGGTGTACTGGTACAGGATAAACAATCATAAACGAACCAAACTGCGTTTAAACAAATATTTAAGGTTAGAAATAGTCGAATGCATCGAGTCAGCAAACCGGTACTGATGATGATTATTATTATTAATGAAGCATGAGAGACGTAGACCAATCGAATGCAACTTTGGAATGCAAATAACGTGATAAGCATTTATTTAAATCAGCAAATAAACATAAATCGTTCAAAAAAGAAATGGAGAGGATAAAGTAAGCCAGTAACTGTCGTAATTATCAAATAATGAGGTTTTCTTATCATGATAAATGTTGTGCAAGCATTTTTATACAAAGTTAAAGATAAGTAAAAAAGAAATAAAAATTTGCAGATTTTGCAAATTTAAAGTTTCAAATTCACAAGGTATCACGTTTATTAATGATAAAAACTAATAAAAAAATAATGAAAAATTCAGTTTGCAATTTTAAGTTTTACCAGAATATCAATTAATTTTTAATTTTCAACCTGTTTAAAATGAAATTTAAAATAAAAAATAATTTTAAATTAATAAACGACTCATATTCAATTTAGCAATAATATTTTTGGATATAAAAGAAATTCTAGAATCTAAGCTGAAAATTTGCAATTAAACAATTGAAAAAATTGCAAATTGAATGTCAATGAATATCAATGTAATTTGCATACATAGCAACATTTGAAAAAGAAAGCACATTCTTAAAGTGTGTGCCCCATGAGCCACCATGAACTTATAATTTAATAATAGCAACCAAACACACACGAATCTATGCACTACATACTCGTATGCTAATACTCATTATTTATACTCACACGTTTAAGCCACATGCGTCCTGTGGGTTCACGACGTAAACCTGTTTTTTATTCATCATGCATTTACCAGATTTTTGATTACTAATTTTTATATACAGGTGTATCTCGAATTATAATTCAAAAATGATTCAACTTATACTTTTAAAAACATCTAGAATCATAAAATCATTGAAGAATGATTCATCTTTTACCAGATTTATAAATAATCAAAATTGCTTCATTATTTATCATTCGTTCAAAACTTCAAAACTAGAAAATTTCATAAAGTTATAAATTAATTGAGGTACATCTGTACAATTTTTGTTTTTTAGTATTCAAGCATGCTTTGATTCATACTTATACTTATAAGCGCCAAACCATCACAATGCAACTAAATAGTGTATAGTGCCAATCATACTCACTAACACTCATACTAATTCTTAGCTGGCTTTGATTCTAATTTGTATGAGATTTCACAGTATGCAAATTATCGGGAATTATTTATACGTTGAGCAATGCTGACCAACGATTTTTTGCTTTTGGCAATGTGCACTCACAACTAGATAGCTTTAAGAATTAGTCAAACAACTGACACTCGTTTAAGTTGTCTCATATCTGATGGGAATAACAATTAAGTACTTAACGGATACCGTCACGCTTTTTGACGAAAATTATTCAGGATGGGTTCGTTGAATTGTTTTTTCTTTTTTTTTTTGGTTGGTAAGTGGGTCAAAATGGAAATTTCACATTTCATTTTGATGAGTTTCAGAGAAGAATAAAAATGTTGATTTAACTGTCATTTTTGCATTTGATATTTTAAAATATCAAAGAAGAATTTGCTCAATTTTATTAACAAGATGATTTTTAGATTTTAGAAGTTAATAAGTCATTAACTATCGAATGAAATCCAGATATGAATGAATTGATTATTACTTAACAATGAAAACAAAATTGGAGGTTGTATTATGTAATTCAACAGGTGTGACCGGATCTTTCGCAATTTACGAACAAAAAATCAGGATTTATTAGCATAACGAAAACGAATCTTGATCGATATTATTGATCCATTAAGCTTTAATCAATCAATCGATAAAAAAACAAAATTAAATTTGCCAAATAAATTTCATTCAACCTGTTAATTTATTATGAATATAATAATTATGATGCTTTTTGTTCCTGAAGTTTGTAACAAATTAATTTAAATTAAAATTATTACTTAAAATTATTACAGCATTTTTATTTCCCGGATATTTCAAATCTGATATCGCAATCACAAGTTTATAAAATCGATTTTTAAAGGAAATAATCAATATTATCGGCAAAAATCAAAGATTTACTTGAAAGTCACTTGAATTCCCAATATTGACATATTATCGATCATCAATAATCTATGAAAGTACTTGAGAAATTAAACGGATATTGTACAATTGGGGAAATTTGTTGATTTAATTATCTAAATGGCAAATATCGATCAATCATAAAACTACAAAAATTAAAGAAATCTTTAAGAGTTAAAAAGTTTAAATATTTTCTATTTTTTTTCTAATTACCAAACAAATTCAAAAGTAAAAAAAATTGAAAAGATTTATTAAAAGTAATTTTCAAAGTGATCTTTAAAAATTAATTAATAATATCGATTTCCAAACAGGATACGAGCAACAAGTTGCCTTCAATTTGTCAGACACTGATAAGAATTATATAACACGTCTCGTATTGATTACGCATGCGTCATTATCATTATTATTGTATTATTGTTTGAAACAAACGAACATCGAATGCACGTGGAAAAGTTTTGAATGAATTTAATTTATCAACAACGAGGAATTTCTATAAATAACAAAAACGCAATTTGAATTTACAATTAAATCAATTAGGAAAGTCATTGACTATATTTATGAAACTCGTGAGTATTGCTCATTGCTTTTAATTGCTTTTTATTTTCCTCATAGACGTGCATTTTGTAATTAAACGTCTGCAAATAATTACTTCATACCTTGAACATTTATTATAATCATTATTTTATCATTATTTTTTGTATTAGGGATTATTTTTACTTTTATCTCTTAAAATTGTTTTTGAAATTGTAAATAGTAATTTTGACATCTTAAGGATTTGTTATTGGATGTCATGGTAACCAACAATCATAGAGAAATTTTCTTAATTAATTAATATATGGATTTTCGAAATGTTTATCCCATTAAATCATATCATTCAAATTTAATTTTCCACTCATTACTGATATCAATTCAATTTTCCAATGATTCATTTCATTGTTTTGCATTGAGTCATCAAGTCTCAAAAGCTTTCATTATCTACACTTAAAGTCTTCAAATTAAGTCTTAATCCTTTGCAATAATAATCTTTATGAGTATAAAATGATAATCTGGAAATATTTCTGGAATTTACACTTGTAAAAGTATTTTTGAAATGTAGAAATTTCCCAGTAAATAAATTTCTACGTCTCTAACATTTCTTTGAAAACATTTCTTGGAAAATATACACTAATAAAAATTAATACTAGTGATATAATACAAATATAAACAAATGACTAACGAAAACCTCTTTATAACAATACAAACAATAATTTTAACGACTTTATTTTTCGTTACATTTCCTTGCCAATAAAATGCATAATAAAATACAAATACATAATCCAATAAACAAATACCTATTTTGTTAATAATCTTATTAAACAATCGCAGAAACAAAAGCGCAAAACAAATATAATAAATAAAGAAACTGATGAATCAAGAATATTAAATAACTTTAACTTTACTGATTTTTAATAAATGAAACCATCAATTTTGCAACAATTTGATATTTGCAAGTCAATAACCCTATAAAAATCCAATTATATTATTGATTACTTTCAATCATCCAGTCAATTCAATCGAATTGTGCATTCAATTCATGGATTGTGTTTATACTTGTGGTTATTATTGCATTATGACATATTGTGCATTCCCAATATGGCCGCCTCAATCCGATATTTTGTTGCAAATTGCAACACGAACCCGTTCCCTCCGTAAATGTAATCGAAACAGTTGCAATCGGCCATTATTTATCTATCAGCTCAATGTCAATCGAAGCATTCAACCGTGGAAAGAGAGCAACAGCATATTTTCACTGGATAAATGACAATATTGCATTGAACTTGATTGTCAATTGATATGCCCATATCGGTAACATAACCTTTCAAGGTCATCCACGTGTAGACTCACAGCCAAATCAAACATTTTTGGTGGCATTGATCTACAAATTAAATTAATTAGTTGTTTATATATTTCTAAATGTTATTTAAACGAGAAAGTGACATTGATTTGTATTTTTGACAGTGACAGTGTTGTCATCACGATGGCAACATGGCAACATGGCTGACTGTCAACAAAATCAGTCAATATGTGTCAAAAAGTGTTTAATTAGTCGTTTCTTGTTTGTTCCAGACACTTAACACGTGAAGCACTTCCACGTTTAGACAATTACAGGAATATTATGTCTCTACAAGCAGCGAATAGACCTACATTAGATGAATTACACAATGCCACACTTCCCAATAAGGTAATGATTATAACCTTTATCATTTTTACCAATTCGCTATTTGGTGTTGTTTATGATCCTAAAAAACAATTGCAATCGCAACAATCTCTTCGTCTTCGATCGATTAAATCAACGCACCCATGCTTTGCAGTAAACAAACCAATCAAACATCTCGATCGTGGCCAGCATCTCGTGACTTCTTCTCGTAAATGCCATCAGTCGCTTGCACGCCTGCATCGATTCCGTAATTGATTAACGATAATGCATATTAATGGCCGCCATGCAAGTCTGGGTAAATGTCACGCGACCAGAAACCAATTAATCGTTGCATTGACTTCATTTCGAGGGGAAATCACACTTTCGCATCCCTGCGTTCCCGCGCACAAATTGTTCAACATCGTAGCAGCCAGCTACAACAACAATATGAGCAACATCAAAGGTTAATTCAATCATATTTAATGTCAAAACGCGCCCGCGAGTATTGTCATCGGTCGCATTAGTCAGCCATCTTGATGGCAGCACACGTGATGGTCGACTTTTAAGGTTAATTAACGCGGTGACATTAGAATGATCGGTAGCGCCCTGGGTGGGTTCAGCGAGAGTCATCCGGGTCAATTGGTGCAAGGAACGTGGGTGATGTGCGCTAATTACTACGGTATGAATTGGGCATCTCATCGGAAAATTGCAGCCCAAATTGGTAATGAATAGGTGCGTGTTTGCATTGAGGAAGTCGCTTCATTATGTAATCGTCAACGCGTCGAAAAAAGGTGGCGATCACACTCGCGCACTGCTTGCGAGTTAGACGACGACGACGTTCAATTTTTCACTTAATGTCCACATCGTATCATACACCGAACGCCGAGATGTAGTATGTCTCTCTGGCTCGATTAGCATACGAGTAATTCAATGTTTGATACACGCTTCTGTATTTCGTGCGCGATATGAGCGTCTATTGATAAGGAAGTGCGCTCAAAAGATCTGTTTATGCATGTGCAATCTCAGCGATTACTTTCATGACATGCTTTCCTAATTTTTCCCTGGGGCACATAACTTCAAATGTTCGAGATAAGGAACAATCAGGGAGCGTCAGGGAAAGCACCTCAGTTATCCTAAGGTGTAATGTGGGTTGCATTACATACCTTTTCATACAACATGTACCTGAACAATTTACAATTTTATTGGATACAATGCAGCAATGAGAGTTGTACTTGCTGGTACCAATTGTTTATGTCGAATGCAAACACGTTTTTATATTGTTTAATCAATGCTTTGCTAAATCAATATGATTGCCAGGCAAGCACGAAGTCGTTTTTCGCACCAATCTTGAATTGTTGCACCTCATGCTCCCAATTAGAATCAAATTTACTGCCAACTAGAAACGTGTTTGCGTTATTTATAGCTTAATTGCCCGGAAACAGGATACTAGTACTTTTTACACGAAAACCGTTCACAAACTAATGTTTTTTTTTTTCGTTCATTGTGACATGTTTCATTCAATTATTATACGTTTTGGCATGAAGCACGAGAGGCGAATGCTCCGACATAAATAGAATCATCACATCTACTTTTCCGCTTTTTTTACACCACGTTTTTGCTAACAATAGCATTTTCTACATGTACAAATGTAATTAAACCATCATTAACCCATATTTAGCTTATGCATACATTGTTTATCATTTGACAATACTTCAACTTTATCAATTTGTTATTAATTACATCTTCGTCACTTCAAAACGTAGAAACCGTTTTAATTTCTAATTTGAATGACTCATTAGATCGTTAAGCATGATACAGCCGCCCACTCGAGAGCATAAATTAAGTCACATAGCGTTAATTAATTACAACTGAACTGAACTTGCAAATATGGACAAGCCCATCGAGCAATTATATTGTTGTCCAGATGAAATACGTGCAGTGTAGGCATCATAATTTGTTTGCAATCAGCAAGCTATCGGTAATGAATGACAAAGAATGAAGAAATGCTGCAAAGCGTTACACATTGCGCAGCAGTGAATAAATGCTGATCGAGGTCACAATTGCAAACCGATATTTTCACGTCTCAGCAATTGATTGCTGGTTTCGTTGCCTTTCTTTCATGCTCGCCCAACATTTTGCACATTTTAGTGGGTCACCGTTTTTGAATTCATCAAGGCCACTCGGTAGTTTTCCCCTTTACACAATCATCAGTGATAATACAATATTGATAATGCAAACTATTCATAACAATATTCACATGGTTGTGTCGTTCAACGTAAAGCCAGGATTATAAATTTTAAGCATGGCTTAAATTGTTTTCATTTGTTGTTATTACACTCGTATGACATTGATTATGTAATGGAAGTTTTTGGGCTATTTTTAGCAACGTTTTTCAATTCATTTTTGGATGTTGAATGTCAATGGACTGATTTTTGTACATATTCATCATTTCGTGTTTCTAAACAAACTTTTGGAAGTTTTTGTATCTCATTTGCATTCATTTGGTTATATTTTTAGTCATAAATTATCGGCCAGTTTGCAGATTGTTTCTTTAAAGTTTCACTTTCACTATTTGTTAGATATTTATAGATATCAAAATAGCTTAATGTTATATTGATAATTTCACATTGAACTTGCTATTTTGTGATTAATTGATAACTTTCCTAGACATAACAAAACAAATTTTGGCTTCACATGCCTAGAAATCAGTTAAATATCTAAACTTACATTTTTGGCCTATCATGTGAATTAATTAGATGCCTTTGTAGTTACATAATTAGTAATTTTAACATGTTTAAAAAGTTATGTTTAAAATTCATTTTCCTCCTTTTAAATCAACAATTTGCTTTTTGAGACTTGCCTATTAAAATCTAATAAGATTTGCTTAACTTTTCTGTGAGAATTTCATGACAAACACAATTATTTGTTCTGGAAACTTGCTAATTACAAGTTGTTAATTTGTTAATAACTCTTGTACATAAATGTACGTTGACTTCTAATGAACAGTTACTAATTACATAATTTTACGTGTAAATTGTTAGTTAGCATGTCTAATTTGGTTGCTAAATTGTAGTTTTTCTTCGTTTGCAGATGCAAACACCAATTCATGGATTAAATGGCAAAGATGCAAACGGAGAGGGCCAAGTAAAATTCGGCTGGATCCAAGGTGTCCTCGTACGATGCCTGCTGAACATTTGGGGCGTAATGCTCTTCCTGCGGCTCTCATGGGTCGTCGCACAAGCAGGAGTTGGTGAGTGATTTTTGTGTCATCAACCCAAGCCTCTCCACGTCGAGATCTAAAAATAAAGCCATTTATAGTTTCGCACCGCACAAATCGCCCCCCAACTAGATGCAATAATAATAATAATACACATTTTCAGGACAAGCAGTATTATTAATCTTAACGACAACGGCCGTCACCTCAATCACGGCGCTCTCAATGTCAGCGATCAGCACCAATGGCGTGATAAAAGGAGGTAAATAAATCAGCATTAAGCAACAAACGCACACACGCGCTGCAAACGTGTGCACGTAGATAGGCGTAAGATCTAGCAAATGATCTGCTCTCTAGGAGGGACTTACTACATGATATCGCGGAGCTTGGGCCCGGAATTCGGCGGCTCCATCGGGCTCATCTTCTCGATGGCGAACGCCGTCGCGTGCGCCATGTACGTGGTGGGCTTCTGCGAGAGCATCCTCGACCTGCTGCGCTCCTTCGGCCTGTCGATTGTCGACGGAGGCGTCCAAGATGTGCGCATCATCGGCTCGATCACCATCGTCCTGCTCCTGGTGATCGTCGTCGTCGGCATGGAGTGGGAAGCAAAAGTACGATGAAAACCCATGAAACCCCATAGGAACGTTTCCTAACCCGTGATATTTCAGGCACAAATGGGGTTGCTGGTCATCCTGTTGGTCGCTATCGTTGACTTCCTCATCGGGAGCTTGATCCCTCCGTCTGACGACTACCAAGCCAAAGGTTTCGTCGGCTACAACCGTACGACACATCAAAATTACTTGTTGTAACAATACTGAATGTATTTACCTGCTGCAGTGACGGTTTTCATGGAGAATTGGAGTCCGGATTACCGCCTCGCGGATGGTGTCGAACACAACTTCTTCTCGGTGTTCGCCATCTTCTTTCCGGCCGCCACCGGCATCCTCGCAGGAGCGAATATATCTGGTGATCTGCGGGTAGGTTTTTGGAGGTTAGTACACTAGAAGGGTTCCCATATGGGATTGCTGTTACAGGACCCGCAGAAGGCGATCCCGAAGGGCACCCTTTTGGCGATTCTCGTCACGACAGCGAGCTACATCGTCATGGCTTTAGTTTGTGGTGCGACCGTCGTCCGGGATGCGACCGGTAACGTTACAGACTTCTTGAACGGGACGTTTCGGGACTGCCCACCAGAGGGGTGCGCTTTCGGGAGTCAGAACAGCTTCCAGGTCATCGAATTGGTATCCTGGGTTGGCCCCATTATCTATGCAGGTTGCTTCGCTGCAACACTCTCGTCGGCGTTGGCTTCGTTGGTGTCAGCTCCGAAAGTCTTCCAGGCACTTTGCAAGGATAAATTATACCCGAAGATTGAATGGTTTGCGAAGGGATACGGACAGAACAACGAACCCGTTCGAGGGTACATTTTGACCTTCATCATTGCAGTTGCCTTCATTCTCATTGGTACGTGGTTCTGAACTTGGGCTAAAACTGGTTGTAATATTTAATCTGCAGGTGAATTGAACTTGATTGCACCGTTGATTTCCAACTTTTTCCTTGCTGCGTACACGCTGATCAACTTCTCGACATTCCATGCATCCTTGGCGAAACCTGTCGGCTGGCGGCCGACCTTCAAGTACTACAACATGTGGTTGAGTCTCGTGGGCGCCATCCTCTGCGTGCTCGTCATGTTCTTGATCTCCTGGGGGACCGCCCTTTTGACGCTCGCCGTAGTCCTGGCCTTGTATCTAATTGTTGCATATCGCAAGCCGGATGTGAATTGGGGATCTACTACACAGGCACAAATCTACAAGAATGCCCTTCAGAGCGTGCACCAGCTGAATAACGTTGAGGAACACGTGAAGAATTACCGACCTCAGATTTTAGTGCTGTCTGGAATGCCGAGCGCACGACCCTCGTTGGTGGACTTTGCGAATTTGATAACTAAAAATATTTCCATGCTCGTCTGCGGACATACAAACACCGTAATTATCTAAATTTGGATTTCCAAACATGAAAAGTTGCTTACATACGTTTTTTGCAGAGTGTATTACATCAAAAGGTTAGAAATGTCATCCAAGCAAAGGCACAATCATGGCTCAAAGCCCATAAACTGAAGTCGTTCTATATGCAAGTCGATGGCTGCAGTTTCGCCGATGGAAGTCGCGCCTTGCTGAAAGCATGCGGCATTGGAAAACTTCGCCCGAATATTCTACTCCTCGGGCATAAGGGTGACTGGCAGAAGTGTGCGCATGAGGACCTGGACGCCTACTTCGAGGTGTTGCAGTAAGTACCCAGCGTACTCGCCAGGGGGCGCTTCGATCATGTATTTGAAAAGTCAACATTTCGCATCAATTTTGTGCGAATTTTCAGCAACGCTTTGGATATGCATATGGGTGTGGGCATTCTGCGCTTGCAGAACGGTTTGGAGTTGAGCGAGCAACTCAACGAGGACCATCAGAACGGCTCGATCACGCGCAATCAGTCGTACAGCCAGCTATCGCAGGGCAGCAGCTGCAGCGACATCTCCGTGCCGCAGACGCCGATCGCGAAGGCGAAGAACGCGATCAGCAGCAGCCCGAACGCCGAGGAGGAGTCGCTGACGAAGAAGAAGAAGAAGGCGCCGTCGGTGGTCGAAGACCTCGCGGCCATCGACGACGGCGAGCTGCCGAAGGAGATGCTCAGCATCATGTTCCCCTTCCAGCGGAAACAAAAGCGCGGCGGCACCATCGACGTGTGGTGGCTCTACGACGATGGAGGTATGTGTACATCATGTTCACATCGACGAATCGACCATTCATTGACCTCGTTTGCTTGCAGGCTTGACTCTCCTGCTGCCGTACATCATCAGCACGCGGCGCACCTGGAGCAATTGCAAGTTGCGCGTCTTCGCGCTCGCCAACAAGCGCGACGAGCTCGAGTTCGAGCACCGCAACATGGCCAGCCTGCTCGCCAAGTTCCGCATCGACTACTCCGACCTGCAGGTGGTGCCCGACATCACGACGAAGGCGAGCGACTCCACGCAGGCGTTCTTCGACTCGCTCATCGCCGGCTTCCGCGTGCCCGTCGACAAGGACGACCCCGATTCGAGTAATCACCGCAAATTCCGCACCGCAAGCTCATTTATTACCGCGTACTTTTTTTCTCTTTGCAGTGGCGATCAGCGACGCGGAGCTGCTGGCGGTGAAGGACAAGACGAATCGGCACATGCGGCTACGCGAGCTGCTCATGGAGCATTCGCATCAGTCCAATCTGGTGGTGATGACGCTGCCGATGCCGCGCAAGAACATCGTCTCGGCGCCGCTCTACCTCGCCTGGCTGGAGCTGCTCACGCGAGACATGCCGCCGATTCTGCTCGTGCGAGGCAATCAAACGTCCGTCCTCACGTTCTATTCCTGAACGATTTCTTCCATGCATGCGCGCACCAGAAAAACCCACATTTACATTTACACTAGTTTTACAATGCGTTTAGTTTCGTATTTAGTTGGAGATACCATCTCCAAAAATGCGTTTTGCATTTGATTTTTACGCTTTTTTAAAGATGCAATTCAAATTTGTAATTTTACACTATGCAAAGATAGGGATTGCCGAGTGCTGCCCCCTAGGTGGCAGTTTGCGAACGACCAGGAACAAATCGAAAATTTTAAGGTTAATTTTAAGGTCATTTTAATGTCATTTGCAACATATCAGTGCAACATCTAACAATTTTTACACATTTTAGCTAGCTTAAAAAGCAGTGAAATTGATTTTATTTATACACGTAGTGTCGAGAATCTCTTCAAATGCAGGCAGCCCATGCAGTTCATCTCCTCATTACTAACACGTGCTTAGCATATGAATAAGGTATACATAGTTATAATACGTTTATTTAATTAATGCAATACAACAATTATGGGCAGTTTCAACAAGTATAAGTCGTCAATATTCCAGTGATTATCATATATATAATACTCCTATATTGCGTGTTCGGCTATTTTTCCCTATAAAATTTTTGTCGAGAGAAAGCTAGACAGAACATATGAATTTTCTGTCCTTGCACGTACCAAATCGAAGTGCGCATGCTTTAAATTTTCGTTGGGTCAGTGTGTGATTGGTAAAATTTCTCAAAAAACTGAAATGACACTTGCCAAAATGGCCGGAACCAATCAAATAACCAATTTCGCGGTACGTACAAGGACAAAAAATCATATGTTCTGTCTAGCTTTCTTCGGGGAATTTTTTCTACGGTATACGCAATATAGTAATATTATATATATGGTGATTATGCAAGAGCGTCGAACTCCCATGTAATAATGTACAAAACAAATGAGTAAAACACAATCATAATTTAAAATCAGAGAATCAGACAAAAATAACCTAAAATAAGGCAAAATAACTACGAACACGTGCAACTTAATCACCAACATGATGATCATTGTACATCAGTTGCCAGTGTCCGAGGATCATAGAAATGCCCATAGCGACGGTGGCCCCACGTCCATCGACAGGAAGATCCAAGTCGAACGCAATGGTTTCACCACCGCTGTACAACGCCGCGAAGGTGGCGAAAGTCCCGTAGCTGATGATATTGTGGTCGGAGTGGCTGAGCACAGCCAAGTCCTTCTCGACGAGGTACTCGTGACGATGGTTCGGATTGAAGACGACCTGGAACTTCAGGAAGTACTTGCGCATCGCGAACAGCCAGTCGACGTCATTGGAGATCATCACGAAGACGACGTTCTTGTACTTGCGCACGAAATACTCCATGGCACGCACGTAGAATGAAGGACGGGCCATCTGCCCGCGCTTCAGGTGGTACGTTTTGGCGAGGTAGTCCATGTAATCCGTGCCTCTGAAGTGGACGCCCACGACGATTGGAATCTTCTTCCCCTTCGTGTACCGTTGGCGCACATCCTCCACGGTTTTCCTGGCATGCTCCTCAAATTCGGGCCTAAATCTGGAACAGAAACCCCACCATCAGACTGACCACCGGAAGCATTCCCATGCGGATGTACTTCATCTCGTTGCGCATGTTCTCCAGCCCGAAACGAAGGATATCAAAATAGCGAGCTGCGTACTGATCCAGGATCACGTGGGTCGCGTTCTCAGTAAGGGTTCTTTCGACCATCTCCTCGACGGATTCATCGTTCGTTATTCGCAGCTTAATCTCCTCCTTGTTGCAGTTCGTCGGCAGGTAATCCAGCAGCGACATGTCCACCCTTAAACATCCATCAATTGGAATGATGATGGGAATGTGAGGGAGTACTTACGGTTCGAAGAACATGTCCAGTTGCCATTTCATCGACCTGGGGACGAATGGATCGTAGAGATCGGAATGCATTCGTGCCAGAGCCAGTAGAGACATGAACTCGAAGATGACGTTGCCGCTGCCTCCACGCGGTTCTGCTGTGAGGATGCATCGCGTGGGGCAGGCTGTGACGAAGACTGGGGCTGGTTCCTCGACTTCGGGGATGCTCTAAAACTCACGATGCTGTTGGCTGTGGAGGCAATCAGATGATGTGCACGTACCGTCTTTATGACATAGTAGTAGTAGAGGATAATCGCGGCAATTAGCAGGATGAAGACGATGCATCGCTTTATTTTCAGCTCAGTTTCCTTGGAGATTGTCTCAACTGGGCGCCTTCGGCGCGGTCGCCGCATTTGCACTCTTCCGTTCATCATTTTTCTAAAAAAAAGTGCAGCACGCTGCACGAGGTAACTGGCTTGAATGAGCTGGGACAATGCTGAAATTGCACATTTGATGATGATAAGAACCTGTTGATATGGTAAGAAATCAGATTGCAAGTTACAATTCATCAACTATTAGATTGGCAAACAAGTTTGGTTGCCTACATTGTTTTAAAGTTTTATACATGTATAGTCGAAATGGTAGGATTTGGTTTTTATAGTGTCAATTGTTGAGATAAATTTATGGACTTTTGTTTATAATGAAGAATCACCGGAGCTCACATGCATTAGAAATAAAATGTATGATACATTATTCATGATATTTGTATATGTACTGACAATTAGGGTGGCTTTATATTATTTTCAAAATAAGGAAGACTATAAAAACCAACTCTCAGCATTTCCACTTTACCTTAAACAATGTAAAGAATTCCCACTGAAGAGTGGTTTTATGGCCCAACCTATTTATAAAACTACACAAATTTCTCAATGGATTCTTAATTCTAAGTCAATTTTCAATAACACGAATAGCGCCTAATACGTTTACAGTATTGAAACTGAAAAAAATGGATCACTAAAAATTGCACACCGTCACAATGTTGTCAGCCATATAACCACATCTCATTGGGCATACTTTACTAATAGTATTTTTGATGAGGAAATTTTGGTTGCCTATATTCTTAATAAGTTTATTAGATTTATTTAATTACTAATAATTGACTGTTTACAGCCATTAGTCACTAATCTAAAATGAGAACAATGAACACTTCGATTGAACTTACAAATTTTACATTTTAAAACAATATTTGGATCAAAAAAGTGCAATCAATTGCGGCCCATCATGTTATTCATAAGTTGCCAATTCTTGAGCCTTTTCGCAATACCCATTGCGGCCGTTGAGGCCTTTTCGTCCAACGGAATATTCAGATCGAATGCAATTGTCTCCCCGCCATTATACAACGCAGCGAAGATACCAAACGTTCCGTAATTGATGATGGTATGATTACAGTGACTCAGAAGAGCCAAATCCTTCTGCTTCGCTTCTGGATCCCTCTCATATGGATTGAAAACGACGGAGTAGCGATTGAAGAACTTCTTCTTGGCCGCCAGCCATTCGTGGTCCACAGAGACCATCACAAAGACGACCTCCTTGTATTTATCCACGAAGTAGTCCATCGCCTTCCGGTAGTACGTGTATGCTGCAAGCACTCGTTGGGATATCCGGTGCTTTTCATAAAGGTATCCCTTGTATTCATTACCCCTGTAATGGATACCAACAACAATGGGGTTTTTCCGTTTGGGGAATTGCTTCCGGATTTGCTTCAGCTTCCTGTGCGCTTCCAAAATGTACACTGGTTTGAATCTATGAGAGAAATCAGAGGTCAAAACGGAAACATCAATTGGACCATCTTAATGAATCTCACCTGAGTTCCTTTCGCATATTTTCAAGCCCATAATTAATTATCTCCTCATATCTTATGGTATTCATGTCCATGGTAACATATTTGGCATTGGCAATCAGTGCTGTGTGAAGCATCACAGTCGTATTGTGATCGTTGGGCACCCATAATTTGGTGACATGATTTGTGCACCGTCTCGGAAGCGATTCCAAATCAAGGAAACTTACCCTAAATATCAGGAATTGTAACATTCAAAAACTGGGGTTAAATTGTTACTTACGGTTGGAAAATTGTCTCCAGTTGCTTCTTCATTGGCCTGGAAATGTAGCCAACGAACATTTTCGGGTATAGCTTGGATAACGCTAGCACAGAGAGGAATTCGAAGATAACTGTACAACGAGGACCACTTAAATTCGATGTAAGGATTCGTCGTGTGGGACAACTATCTGGAATACTGTGCACATTTCTAATACCCTACAAAGAACAACATATTTTTGTAGTCTGCGACCAGTTTAGGCATTGTACGTACCTTGAATATCATGTAATAGTAGAAACTGAGCAGGAGCATCCAGAAAATGAAGAAGGCAAATAGGCATTTCTTAAATTTTGGGGTATCATCTTCAGTTTGAAAACGTCTGTTTCTACGTTGGCGAATCAGCCTCTGATTTGTTGGTTCCCACAACATCGTTTACGACATACACGAGGTAAAATGAATGAATGTACAAGTTTAAAATGTGAATGGTGATAACAACTCAAAGATTTTTGGAAAAAAATGATGATTTGCCATGAAAATAAGGTTGCCTATAGTCACAATTCATTAAACTTGTAAAACATTTGAATATCTAAAAATTTCACTTATAAATTATGCATATTCAAAAAATTTAGGGAAATTTATGAATCATTATATTAACCAATATGACTATCACTACCCACATTTAAATAATTATCAGTACATTTATCATAGAACATGGTAAATTCCACATATAAACAACTAAACATTCATTATATGAATCTCTTCCTCAAAGAATCACCTGTAACTGAACTAAAATCGTTTATTTTATTGTGCAAACAGTTGACAAAACACACAACAAATACAGCCATATAGGAACTACTACAAAATAAAAAATCTCAACCGCCCTGAACCAGAAAACCTGCCATGCATACATAACAAATCAATTATATGATAATTACCTAAGTGGAAACAGTTATTCGACGTACGCATGTAAAAACATAATGAAACTCAATAGATGCACTATTGTTGCATGTGGTGACTAGTAACATTTACTTGGTTTTCTTCGACTTTTGCCACTTCTTGGGTCCCAGCTTCTTCACGCGCATCGTGTACATATGCATCATCATCGTGTACAGTGCAGGCAGAAAGCCGATCAGCAAATAGATGCGAAGCAACATCGGAAAACTGACGAGAAAGTTGAATTTGTTCGGAAGATAGAGCGAGAATTGGCCAGTCTCCTCATAGTACGGAATACTACGCAGCAAAACGACGCCCTCGCAGACGAATCCGATCGGATACAACGGAATCCACATCGTGTAGCGTAACCAGGTGAGCAGACCGATCTCGTTCTTGTATATGATGCTGATGTAGTACGAATAGCGGATGATTTCGATGGCACCCCATGCGAGGAACAAGTAGAAGATGGCCGGAATCGCTTGCAAACGCGGTTCGGACTCCACGACGACGATCAGCACGATGAAGCGGCCGAAAACTTGCATGATCGCTGTGAAGACATTCGTGCGCGTGTAGCCGAATATCGGATGCATCACCTCGAGGAATTGGAATAGCTGCAATGAGACCATGACATGGCCGACTGCTTCGTAGGTTCCAGGTGCTGACTCCATTCCATCTCGAAGATAGCGAATCGCCATCACGATGAGTACGTACGAGAAGCCGAGATACATGAAGAAATTGTAGAAACCCAGATAAACCTTCTTCCAGTCTTCTGAAAGCAACAAACAATGAAGTATGTGCAAATGTTTTACAATAGTACTGTACCTTTGGAGTAGCCTTTCTCCTCCTGCTGCAGCTTTTTGTAAACGCCTGGGTAGTCCTCACGTACATCGCGCACGTCGTCTTCGTCGTCATTCAAGTCATCCTCAGACTGCCATTTATCAAAGTCAATCTTCAGCCAGACTGGTTTCGATGGTTGAGAGGTGAGTCTAGTCCACCAAGCTTTCTCAGCCTTTTGTATGGTAAAGTCAACTTTGTTGTCCAGCACCTTGTAGTTGCTTGCTTCTGGAATCACTTCAGCATTGAAATCCAGACAGAATCCATATTTGTGTACTCCTCGAGCACCCAATCCAGTTGCTTGAAAGGTTATTTTCCTGTCTTCCAAGCTGATGTCTGGTTCCTGCATTAAGCAACAATTGCAAACAGTTAACAGTTAAATTTGTGCTCTATATAATGCACTCACCTTCACATCTTTCAGGTCAATCTTGAGATAAAGGTTTTCTTCATTCTGAGCCCAATATACAAATGGACTTAGTACAGTCATCTTATTAGCTAGGTGCGAATTGGTTATCCCTTTGGAGAATCAGATACTCTGATGGATGATCTAGTTATAAATTTGGCAATTTACTGTAATTAAATAATCTTATTAGAGTAAATTGCTGAGTAATACACAAACAGCACCAAACCTGCAAATGCATTGAATAACAATGCCGGATGCGCGAATTATGTCAATAACAACAATATTATGCGTTTTACACCAGAATATTTTTAAAAGCCATCAAACAAATGACTAGGTTTTAGTGGCAGATCACTTTGATTTTATTGGTTAATTATACAATTGATGTAAAATTGATGAACAAAAACTTGATTGATCTTTGACGGGTTGTCTGAAAATATGGACATACGGATATATCTAAAGCAGTATTAATTTAAGCCAATGCAATATTCACCGGATCAATAAGATATTAGTCATTTAAAAATCAATTTGCCATTTCTTTTTAAAATAGTTGTTGATAAAGATAGAAGAGTAAACAAAACTACATTTCACTGGTAAAGTTAATTCCATCTTTATTTGCAGTGTTTACGTATACAAATAAATACTAATTTTTGAAATTTTTAGTATCGTTTTCCAGCTGAATTGCAATTTAGATAAGATAATTTCTATATCTATATATTATAAGCAATTTTCTTGCTTTTATAAAAAAATGCAATTTACATATTTAAATAAATGTGGAATGGAGGTCCGCTACAGTGGCGCCATAGGTGACAAATAAATTAACTAAATTTATCGTAACTTTTGGTTTTTCTCTAGTTTCACATTAATCGTTGTTAACAATATTTAAATTCAAAGATTAAATAAACAAATAAACATATTTATCTCTCCAGCTGATTACGGTGACGAATAATCAATATAAAACTTCATTCTTGATGTTTCAAGTAACATTTTACTGCATACTTAACAATTTCACGTCAAACTGGTTGCCTATAATATGTCTCAAACCCGAATTAAATCTTTGAACTTTAGCGTAGAATTTTTTGCTAAAAATATAAATCAGGGAAGTAAGAAAGGGAAAATTAAGTAAAACTCATTATTAATTGCACTAAATAGTATCATTTGTATTTCGAATCTTCTAGTTGCCAGTATTCTCTGGCAATATAACGCTTAATTACAATTTTCATAAAATCTATAGTAAAATACACATTTTATGGCACTTTCGATGTCCACATAATTTGAAATTACCGTACAGATGCAGTAATATCTCTATAACTAAATTAAAAATTCTATTAACTAATTACTAATCCATTTATAAAAATTCAAATCCTAAATGCGAATGGGCGATCATAAATAAAGCTCATGCAATCGCAAAATATCAACAAATATCAATTTTAGCCGATCGATGCAAGAATGTAGTCCAATGAATGATTTTTAAATGATATTGACAACAATAAACAAATGTGGCGAGTTGACCCTGCCTGCACCCGACCATTAATGGGAAAGCATCTTATGGTGTTCGTATGATATGTCAAACATTCTTAACTTAAGTTTTTGCAGGTTCTTTGAAGGCATGATCATCGTCGCCAGCAACCTCTGGAAAAAAGCAAGATCCACAAATGTATCAATTGTTATTGAACAGAGAAATATTAAGTTTTCTAGTCAGAACAAATCAATCTACAGAAAGATGTTTCCATTTCGAGTTAAGACTGGGTATGTTTGACATCTGTCACAACGGAAACACTCTTTTTCATGTGAGTCTGGAGGGGGGTAAAAGTTACAGAACTGTCAATCGTTCTTTATAACCTCACATTTTTTGTCGTGAATTTCAGTTTTGTGCCGTGAGTTATTTTGTTTCCTGGACTTTATAAAGGATAACTACAAGTGCATTTTCAATATCAAAGGTTGGTGCAAGTTTAAGATCTTTTCTTTTAGCGTATTCATCAATTGAAGTTTCAGTACATGCGATAAAATTGTTAATAGAAAAGAGCTGGTTTAGTATTCCCAATTAATAAGAATTTAAGAGATCGGTGCATATTCTGTGCTAAACATGCATTTCGAATGCATCAATTAATCGTCCCGTACGCAGCATGCAAAGGAATGGTCAATTTCACAATTTTAGGTTACTGAAGCTGATTGTTAAATTAATGAGATAATTGGCGTAAATTCAGGTTGATTGCTCATTCAACTAATTGCTCGTCGAGTGCGCCCCACTCAACATATTGATTTACATTGTCGTTCGGCATAGTAATGCGTTACGAACCAATCAACAACAGCCGCCATGAAGAAAACAATTAACTATCGTAATATCACAGAATTTTTCGCCCCAATTGGAACCGTCAATTGGATTCCACAATATGAGCCTTCAAGGACCAACTACTAGAGCACCGAATAGGAGTAGCTTCGTTTAATCCCGGGCATTTGGGTAAACTGCTGGTCCCAGACAAGCTTCGACAACACGGATTTATCGCCGATAAGTAACTTACCTTGATCCTTACTCGCCTCGTCCAAATGCAAATAACAATTACTCTCCGTATAATGATTCGTTGCAGCATGTCCATTACTCTTCCCGTTCTGCAAAGGCACACGCGCCTCCGCATCCTCGACGGCTGGCTTCTGCTCCACGTCCACGTATCGGATGAGGCAGAGCGCAAAGGCGCCCAAAATGGGCGGCAGGCCAGAAAGTTGGAACGCCAAATGGTAGCTATTCATGTGATCGTACAAGATGCCAGCCAGACACGGCCCTAACGTCAGCGGTAACGAACACAAGCCCAGCAGCATCCCAATTCCTTGAGTTGCGTTCTTCTGCCCGCAGAGATCGAACGCAATCGGCCCCAGCATCGCTATGAAGCATCCATCAAAGAGACCCATGAGCAACGTTAGGAAGATGAGCGTCCCAAACGACCCCTGCGTCGATGGCAACAAACTGGTAACGCCTCCAATGACAAGGAATGCTATCTGTTGTAGGAATATCCGATTGACCCATTTGAAATCAGAAATATACCCGAAGATAAGTCGGCCGAGGCCTGAAGTGACTCCGATGCACATCACCGGCCATTTATCATCATTATCGCTGGAGTAGTTCTCCTGGACGAACTTCGTCATGTGCACGTAGGGCACAAAGTACCCGAACAGCGAGATGGGCAGCACGATGCTCCAGATGAGGTAGCGTTTGTTCCGGAAGATCGACATGTTGATGCAGTTCTTGAACGTCAGCTTGGGCTTTTCCTGCACCGGTTTCACGATGGGCCGGAAGAGAAGCGCTGCGACCATGATGCCGCATGCCATCAACGCGATGAGACGCAGCGTCCAGGCGATGCCCGTGTGCTCCAGGCACCAGGCGATCATGTTCGGCAGGATGACTGTGAAGACGGCACTGCCGCACGTCACGAAGCCGTTCACGATGCCGATGTAGCGCTTGAAGTAGTGCCCGAGGATGGCGAGCGACGGGGTGTACGCCAGAGCGCAACCCAGCCCGTACATGACGCCGTAGGTCACGCACAGCGAGTAGACGTTGTACGGGAAGAGCGACGAGAGGAACATCCCCGTGGAGGCGATGGCGCCGCCGAGGAAGGTCGTCCGGCGGATGCCGAACGCGTCGGAGACGACGCCCGACACCGGGGAGACCATAAACGTGGTGCCCATTGCCAGTGACCCCACGAGCGCTGGAAGCAAGCAGACAAGAGCGTTAATTACAGCGTGATGGATTGCGCCCGCTATCAGCGCCTAAAATAGTCGCGCGCTGAACTTTAATTCGAGGCATGAGGGTCAAGCAATACGCGTCTGTTCACATGCGAAATCCAGCGAGAGGTCTTCAACCTTTTCCTATCGTTTTTTGGGAAATTAATGCGTAAGCGCTAATCGAATCTTAATGATTATTTTAAAAGTTCAAATTCAAAGTTTAGTATTTGGTGAACAAGCCAAGGGGGGCGCTGATATCAATTACTTGTGGACTGAAATTAATTGAATGCATTATCTAAGTAATTGATACTCTAGGGGCGCAATAAACGACTGCAAATTATAAGAAATTTAAAAAAATATAACGGAAAATCTCAAAAGGCGCGGTTTAAATTGGGAGTTCACCTATATAAATATAAATTTAGGTCGTTCGTGATTCATTTTTCAAATGCACTTTGGCAGTCGTGTACAATGCAACTTAAGTGCGAATATTTTGGCATGATGTCAAATAAGGACATTGCACCAGAATAAACCGTATTTCAGTCAATTTAACAAAGAATTCATCTAAAAATAAAAAATCAAGTTTGACATTGAAAAAAAACAACACAGAATATTGGTGGCGCTTTTGTCGAATTTTAAAGAACCTCCAATAGGTGTCAAAATAAGAGGTAATCATACGTTGTTCATGATGTGATTCAGAATGAACGTGCAACAATTGTAAAAGGTGTCGAATATCTAAACGTACTCGTGTGCCATGTAATTATTTATAGAACAACGAAAATCGTACGTTATTTGCGTACGGGAGCGAGACAGGTCAGCGCTGCTCATTCAAATCAGCCGACGCGCGTGTCCCCCCAACGTAAACGAAGTTATCAAATTTGGTGCGTACAATTTTTTTTCATCGTTATCATAACCAGCAGCAACCTGACGATACAAAAGCTGCGCACGAAAAGCGTTCGGAGTCTAGTTCAAGAATGCCTTGTTTGTATTTGTTGTAGGGAAGCAGATAATGCCTGAAATTCGATAAGGCGACCGCTGCTTGAAGCTAGTAGAGAATCTTACGCAATAAGTTTCACCGTTTCACCAGCAATTTGCGAACGCGTCGGGCGCAATTTGCAAACGAAGAATGCGTCATTAGCGTAATTGCTGGCCGCACGAGTTTGGAGTCCAAAAACACACGAAGCGGCCGAAACAAATACGAATCGAAGTTCACCAATTACAATGTACACGCCAACTGAGCAGCAATAGGAAAGAATTACCAGCGCCAGCCATAAAATCCACTTGATTCATTGAACCGAAGCGTCGGCATGATTGATTGAAATTAATTCGTAGATAAATTTTGATGCATGCAAACGAATCGTCCAACGATACGTTATCGTCGCTGATTTGCAGCGAAATCTTTTTCGCTGCGGATCAAGGCGGCCGGCGTTCCGCATCTTTGTTGCTTCTTGGTAACACAACAATCACTGGATGCGCGCATGTTTGCTCTCGCATCCGAATGCAAACACTTGAGCAATCCGCGCCGCGTCTATTTATCGGAAATTCCCTTATCAATCTAATTGTAAGTCTTTATCGTAGCGCTGCTGCCCTGCACATTCCATGTTGACTTCGAATGCAAACATTTCCGCCAAATGCAACTGCACATGAACTGCACTCTACGCTTGGCAACGTTATCAACGACGGACCGATCAGCACTGCACCAGGAAGTGCACCGTCGTTGAGGAGCAACCGGGAGATAACATGAAAAATGCTGATGCAATTGCTACTGGGTGAGTTTCAGCTTATACTTCTCAACAATCCAAACGTATTTCTGAGTTTTCTGCTTACCTGCTTGACTAGACGCTTCGGTAACGTTTTGCGCACGCAGATTCTCATCGATCTCCTTGTAGAGCACGCTGTAGGTGTTGATCACACCTAAAAGGATGCCGTTGCAGAGGAACGAGCCCATCATCACCAGCCAAGCGATTGTACCTCCATCGGGCGGTTCGACAGCTCTTGTGCTCGACGTGGAGGCACCCGATGAAGATGATCTCGACGACAGCCTTCCAGCGTGTCCGTTGGTCTTACCGTTGGCGGCGATGGGACCGCTGCCGTTGGCGCAATCGTCAATCGATGCTTTATCCTCGAATGCAGTCGTCATGACGGACTGTCCAGTCAACAATGCAACAATAGAATTGAATCAAACGCTCTGTCGGTTGAAGCACGCGCGCCCCTTCGGGTTCATCAAACCGTCGTCAGCGAGCGCATTTCCCCACGACGCGACGCACACGTGAAACGAGCCCGGCTGGAAAATGTCAAAAGCACGTGTTCGGAAAATGCGCGCCGATACAAACAATCACTTGGGTGACACCTGGGGGCGACTGATGCGATGGGGCTCACGTCGTTCGAGGAACTTCGGTGTCACTGGGTGGACGGCTAAGAACCGGCCGTCGCTGGTCAGCTTTGAATTGGGAATTGAAGCAATTTGCGGGAGGCTCAGCGTCGCGCGCGCATATTTATATAGGCCGATTTTGTACTTACTCAGCCGGCGTCTCAGCAGCGCCGATTTCGTACGAGCGGGCACGAGACCGATGTCGCAAGGCACACTACGTCGGGCAGCCGCTGGCGACGTTGTCGACTTCCGAATTCGGCAGCACATGGCGGCCGCCTTTTATACGCCCGCATCGCACATTTTCACTGAATGTTGCCGAACATGCGGTAATTAGCGACGACGCAAAACGTTTTCCAGCTAGCTGTGGACGCATTTATCGCTTGTTGACTTCCACGCGCGATGGGAAGATATGATATTTCTGCACATAGCGCAAGTATTGCGGTCGTGTTCACGCAGGCAACAACAACACGGTCAAGGCCAGCGACGAATTTCGCTCTGGATCCGGCGCTTTGCCGGCGCTGACGACGACGGCGTCAGCTGAGTGTTCGCTGTGAGAATGCTTTCAAGTTCATGTTCAATCAATATTGGTCCTGCGTACTTCAAGCAATGAACGAGTGGCATGTTGCTATACAAAGGTTTCATTTATTCATAATCCTCATTGAGTAGAAAACAAACTTATTCAAAATTATGTTTCCGTATTTAAAATTTGTTGGAAAATAATTTTAAAAAGTGGAAAAAAGTCGCCACCGGGTGGGATCGAACCACCGACCTTTCGGTTAACAGCCGAACGCGCTGCCGATTGCGCCACGGAGGCTTGTGAAACTTAAGATTACTTAAAAAATTTTTAAATCGTAAAATTCAGAAGGAAATTTGAAATGTATTTTAACAACTTTGTTTGTTTTCAAAACACTCCCAATTAACGAAATTGACGCAGTTAAAGCAATCTATAAGATAGTACACGCTGGCCAAATTACTAACAGGTCTCTTAATTGCTAGAGCCAAAATATGTTTACAACGATTAGGCTGTTTAATTATTATCTACTTTGTTGACAGTTGGAAAAGACGGAAAATTTTAACGAAAAAGTTTAAGATTATGAGACTTACGCGATGCCTACGAGCTGCTACCGAGGCGTTTATTTTTGTAAAGTTCATAAAAGTTAGTTCCTTTAGGACTTCAACAACTTAACGACGGATCATTAATATCAAAAGATTGGCCCATGAGGGGATCGAACCCGCGACCTTCGCGTTATTAGCACGACGCTCTAACCAACTGAGCTAATGGGCCTGTTATAAAAAGGTGTATTTGATTCCAAATTTCAAAATTTAATATATTGATTGAAGTATCAGGAGTCATTTTGTTCTGAGCAGCAAGAACAAGACAAAGTAACGTCAAAAAGTACTCAGTACCATTTAAATACTTAACATTTTAACGAATTAGCGTATATTGGAATTTCATGATTTAGCTTACAATTTTCAAATTTCTTGTTTTAAATATCAATCCGATATGGTCTAATTTCTTTATTAATAGTATATCAGGTTCACCAAACCACGGCCTGCATCACACATTATGGTACAATAAATACATGAATGACATACACATTTAGGA
>JARJDZ010001710.1:0-13237 GCA_030264555.1 Aleochara sp. GC000083
TGACAAATTGACCTTTAATATAACGTTGCGAAATTAAGGGATGCATCCAAAACTTTTTTCTTTGTTTCCTTCGTCTCAATATACACACAGATATCGCGAGTAATTCGTCGGCGTTCATGATGTCCGCACAGCACGACAAACTTCTTAAAAGTGATTTTAAATCGTCGTTTGAACACGAAATCGCTCACATAAAATCGCTCGATTTTTAATCGCTCGTCTGAATGGCTCCTTAGTCGGAAGGTTATTAGGCGTTGACCAGTAGGGAAAACAATTGCTCTGAGAGTTCCAAGCAATGCCCAACACCTTTCTTTCCACAAAATCAGGAACTTGAATAACCCTTTCAATTGTGTTTAGATCGAAGTTTGTAGCTGCGAGGCAATCGTCAACGAAAAAATCATTTAATATCACGTTAGCTATAGTTGGATTAGACGTCAATTGAAGGTATGATATAAGATCGTTGGGAGATTGTCTTCAAAGAATATCATCCTGAACATTTTTACAATTTCTGCGGTGAATGCATAGACGTAGGTTCGGAAGCGCTGGTTATTAATTTCATGTGACCTACCTGAGAATTCTAAATCTAACAAAAAAATTCGCCAAATTGGTCCAGCCGTTCTCAAGCACTTTTGAATTGTAGAATTACTGCCAACTACTATAAAACTTATTCCGAAATAATTCAATTTATATTTAATTTTTGAATTAATTTTCGTTTGACTTCTTCGTTACTTAATTAACTTGTTGTTAATTAATTTGCACATTTCTTATTTTGTTAAATTGGCATACAAAATAATGCATCCATTTCCTCGAAAGATCGAAGATTCTGAGATATTTGGGACATGTTCTTTTCAATTAGTATAAATATATATCATTACATTTTCAGTGTTTTGAAAAAATGGGTTGAAGCTGTGGGGAAGAGCCAATATCCTTAAAAAAGCAAACAAAGATATAAGGAATTTTGCGATTTCCGATTTACATTTCGCGGATGCTGCAAAAATTCTAAGTCAGCAGTATGTGGTAATTTCGAATTTATAAGTATCAACAATTACCAGTCTTTTGAATGCATCCTAAAATGGTAATCAGACCACTGAAACTTTAAGGGTGTACCGTAGTCAGTTGATGCAAACAATTGATGAAATTACGAAATTAAAATCCACAAATACTCCACAAAAATACATAAACACACGAGTAGCGCATAGGTGATCTGGGGCTTGACGATAGCTCTGTAGATCCTCAGTTTGGTCGAGAGCTTGGCTTTGGAGTTGAAAATGCCATTGAGAGAGATGAAAGTACCGATGGTTTTCGATCGAAGTGACACCCAGATTCTTGACGGATGAATGCTAAGGGATCTTCTGCATACGGAGGACAATGTTGTGCGGCCTACGATATTTTCGAGAGAAGAAGATAGCTTAGCTTTCGGACGCGTTGAGAGACACGTGCCAGTTACGTGTCCAGGACTCGACCTGTGGAAGACCCTGAATATGCGTGGCAGATGAGATAATCGTACGAGAAGTGGAGATTAGAGTAACATCATCGGCGTATTGAGCAGTGAGGACCTGTGAACTCGGCCAGTTGTGGACAAAGATATTGAACAACATAGGAGCGAGAATGGAGCCTTGAGGAACACCAGCAGTGATGTTCCTTGATAAGGATAGCGTTTCACCGACCTTGACTCGGAATGTGCGATCAGGGAGATAGGAACAAACCACCTGTGTTAGATAGGAAGGCATCTAGGATGAGTTTGTAGATGAGATCGTCGTGCCATATACGATCGAAGGCTTGCGCAACGTCGAGGAGAAGCATTGAGGTGTGGCAACGTTTATTCATGTTGTCGACGATGTGATAGATATTTCCGAAAAATACAGTGAAAGTGCCATTTTTAGGGCCAATTATTTAATAATAATTGTTTGGTTTATTGAGTATACAAGCTATTATTTCTACAAAATTAATAAATTACCCTGTTGATATTCATACTGGAGTAATATTATTTATACTTTGGAAATTTGACAATTTATCTTCTATTAGTTTTAAAACGGCTGAAAACTACTACCTTTTGAAAGGCATCGGCATGAGTCGATAGTTTGGTTTTCACCACTTGATTGTACATCGAAAATCAAGTGAATTCAAGTAACAATAAATTATGATATGACGAAATCGTATCTATGACTAGGAAACTCTAACTTTTCTTCGATTTACGCCAGTACTTAGAGAGCGGTTTCTTTGGAAAGGTGTTGTGGAAATGTTCCTCGGGGAAGCACCAGAGCATTGACGATGGTGGAGAATGGCACGAGCGGGATTTGATCTGCAGTCGCACCGACTCGGTGGTTCGCGTACGCGAGCCTCCGGCCACGTGGAGCACCATGGTGTGGCCTTGCGTGGAGAGTCGTAACCGCCGAACGCACTCCTTGGTGATGAGGCTCACCTCTGAGCCCGTGTCGAGCAAGGCGTGCAGTGATGCGGATTGCCCTGGTGTTCAAGTACCTCAACAACGCAGGTCGGGAACAAAACTGTGGAAGGGGAGCCTTGGATATTACCGATATTACCCTGGGCTGGGGCATGTGGGTGGCTTCTGTAGACGAACAGAGATGGTGGAGCACTAGGACGGTGCAGGAGCAGTGGTGTCGCTCGCTGAACTTGCGGCAAGACATGAGCGAGGTGCAAGCAGCCGCCTGGTGATCCGGATGGAGACAATTGCCGCACAATCTGCGATCGGCATTGAAGTTGTGCATGCGACTCGGGTGCATTTCGATTCACCAGGGTGGTGTCATGGGTGGACGGCAGCACTTCATGCACAGCTTCTATTTGCCGGCACTTCACATTTAGGAAAGCGTCGAACTCCTCGTAGGTCGGAATTATCTCACAGAACTTTCCTTCCCAATCCTTCCGCAACCGCGAGTGCAGCTTGTCGGCAACGAGTTCGACTAGTTTCAACATTTTCAGGGCGGACAGTTGAAGCTCAACGGTATCCACCAGATGTCGCAGGGAGGGGCCACTGTCACGCTTAACATCGGGAAGCGTGAGAAGCAGCTGGATATGCTTCTTGATTATGACACGCTGGTTATTGTATCGCTTCAGTTTTTCCCAAATCATTCCATAGGCGGCGGCTGAGAATTTTATGGTCTTTAGCAACATGTTGGGCTCACCTTTCAGTGCCCTTTGGAGGTAGTGGAGGCGTTGTAGATCATCCAACTGCGGGTTCTCGTGCACCATGATTGAAAATTCATTGCGGCCATTCTTCATAACTGCCAGCGAACGTTGGGATTTCCATGGCCGGCAGCATGGAACGCTGGGGCAGCGGATCGATCGCTGATGCGGTGGTGGTGGGATGGCGGCGTAGCAGCGCGCATGCTCATTCCATGTAAGAGACATGTGTGCTCCGAAATTCCGAGACGTCGCCAAAGTTCTCGTTCAGGTCGTCGAGGTCGTCTTAGGCTTTGAGATACCCCGCGGTGGGCGTTAGCGAACCCTTCGGACAGGATCTAGACCGTTTCGAGGTGTATTGGCTCTAGCGGGGTCGTCGACCCATCCAAGACTCGTCCGAGCTCGTCAGCGTTGTCTTGGAGGCGCTCGATATCGCGTTTGAGGCGTTTAATGATGGACGCGGACTTAATGATAGGGGAAACACGTAGACACAACGCGGTAGCGCGTGGATAGGAGATTTCACTACGTATCCGTGGTCGAATTTTTAGAAGCGGTTGAAGCGGTTTGTGTAACTAATTTATGTTACATCGATGGAGGATCGGGTGACCAAATGGCTTCAATCGGATTCATCATGGGTGAATATGGACCCTAACGTAAAAGAGAGGCAGGCGTATCAGTAACTACCGTTTCCAGTCTTGAATGACATGGAGCATTATCTACAACTATTAGTAAATCCTCCAATTGGTTTCCCAAATTTCAATGGCAAGATAATGCCAGTACCCAAGTATTTGCCAACTCATAGGTGTAAGAGCCTCGCCTCCGCTCCATAGACACGACCCCTGCTGCAGAAATTGCTTCGATAAGATGAATATTTGCACAGGTCTAGCACCTTTCAAGGCACAACCTCGTGTACGACGACTAAACAAATTAAAATTCATTTCGTCGATCCAAATAATTTCCTTGCCTTCTTGAATAAAATTGTTTAAGGAACGTTGTGCATGGCTCATTATGCACATTTTTGAACGTAAACACTCTCTCTTCTAAATAATTTCCCACCGTAGTGATCGTCACTAACTTATGAAAAGTTTCAAAAATATTTTGAAATAATTGCTTGAGCGTATGGCCGCAGTCCTGATCAATTTGGTTTGCATTAAGAGATTTCGGTTTTAGACCTCCTATAGGCATCATTGTCCTTTCCAGAGTTTACCCAGTTGAATGCTGTTTTGTACGGAACATTCAACATTGCAGCAATGGGAACCCAACCATCGCCTCTATTGGCACATGCTACTATTCTTTCACGATCTTGGTCTGAATGTTTTTTATACTTTTTCCACATAATCTCTTCGGAATCAGTTAGCTCAATTCTGCACATTGGGCAAGAATTAACTTGCAGAGATTGCCTAAATTTTTTGTGCAGTAAATGTCTGCAAGGCAGCAGACGAAGTACCAGGCCTCTTGTCATTGCTACCTGATAAATTACACAGATATCTTTTAACTCCATTGATGAATATGATTTAAGCAATGTATGCAATATATTTAAGCATATACTGGGTTTGTACATTTATATTTATTAATTACAATTGAGCAAATCATGATTATTATTTCGATGGAGCCTTTTTTCCACCTTTTTTTCCTTCTTAACCTAGTTTGATTTTCCTTGGCTTCCTTCTTTCGCTGTATCTCTTCAGCTTTCTTCATCTTCTTCAATCTTCGCTCTTTCTCTTTTTGCTGTTTCTTAATTACAGCACGATCATGTCATTCTTTTTTGCGATTTTGTATTTCTTCTTGTTTTCGATATTTGGCCTCTTTTTTTCATTTGCTTCTAATAATTTTCGGTTTGAATGCCCGGAAGTTAGTATTTCTGAATGTTGCTTCTCTCTTCGGTTGTTAATTGAAGTTATGTTTGTTTGAACTGGCGAAGCCCTTCTTCATTCTCAACGACAACATCCTCTCTAGTGTATCCAATAGAGGCATTGGCTGGGTATAAAGAGGCGTCGATAACATATCCGGGTTATAAGACCAAATCCCTCTCACTTCGAAACCACTAACGCCTTTTCCGACTGAAGCGACCTTCTCATATGCTGTGGTAAAAATCCCTTGTAATTCCGGTATTCTGATTTCATCCAGGCCAGCACAACACTAGAATCCGTGTGATAGTAGTGGCGCGTCACCGGAATACGCAGTACGCTACATAACTCGGCAAGTAGCAGTGCGGCAGTGAGAGCTCGAGCAGAGGTATCGTCATTGCCTTCAGAGGGGCCACTCGCGACTTCGCGCATAATAATCAGCTGGAGAAGCGGCATCCATCCCTTACGGCAAGTATATGCATGCACCATAAGCAGCTCCGCCAGCATCGGCGAAACCATACAGTTCCAATTGGTACTCGGTGGAGTTGTTCGATAGAGCTCGCATGTTGCTGCCAGCGAACACCAAAAGGTTCTGACAGAGGATCGTCCTAAGTAATCTTCAGGCGCCAAAGATCCTGCATCAAGATTTTGGCCGTAACCAGCAAGCGCCCGAATAATCCAAGCGGGTCATAAATTTTGCATAATGCACTAAGCAACCACCGGGGGTGATCGGAAGGAGGGTTCATCCGTGATCGGTAGCCAAGTTGTTGGCAAGGCTGACACGCTCCCCTCCTGGCCTGAATGAGTCGCTCTGTATGGGCTAATCCTGAAGAAAGGCCTTGCAATAACATCGGACAATTGCTGGACCACTTATGCAGTATGCTGTAAACAGATCCTCGACATAGAATTCGCTTAGCACACATTTAGAGTCGATTGGGAACTGCTCCGCGGCGGTTTCTCGCCCCTGCGCCCCCTTGTTGGCCAGGTAAGACGCCGATGATATTCCATATATCAGTCTGCGTTGGTACTTGACATCGCTCAGATGGATGGCGATTTGACGGTACATCTTTATAATATAAGCCGTCAGGACATACTGGTGCGCACGGAATCGAAACTTCATCAGAACGTCTGACAGTTTCACGTGGTGGTCACGAAACGTCTGCTGGTTGTATGTCCTACGCAAATACACCCATCCTGAAGCAGATCGTACATCAGCTCATTGCCAAGCAACAAGTCGACCGGATCCGGCCGATAGATGATCACCGAGCTGCAAGCCAGCAGGAAGTTGCGTCAGGACATGGCCCAAGCTCTAGCTAGGAATAGCAGGGGTGATCTTCGGCAGGACGAAAGCATCCAACGTAGTCGAGTACGCCTGGGAGCAGGACCAAAGCATGAGGCTAACGCAACCCGTGGATCTGGTGATCAGGTCATCATTTGGGTCCCCTTCTCTTTCAATGATTTGAAATTTGTGCTCCCTGATATTTTGCTTTTGTTATTTGCTGATGATCCAAAACTGTATACTGAGATCCTGTGTATGCCAGATTGTAAAAGACTTCAAGTCGCTTTGACGAGATTATTTAATTGGTGTCCAGCCAACAGATTGTTTTCAAATATTAACAAATGTAAATCAATAATGTATTCGAGATCTAAGCATCCGATAAGTTTTGCCTATTCTATAAATAACTCCTTATTAGAACAGCTGACGCAAATAAAAGACCTGTGGGCGTTGTTTTTGACAACAAACTAAAATTCAACGCGCACATTGATTATATTGTTAAAGTTCCCCAAAGTATAACACTGACGCAGTGACGACTTGTGGCCCCGGTTCCTCGTGAAAAGAAAGGACGAAGAGGATTTCACGCGAGTGAGCCCTTTCCTCATCAAAAGGACATTGTATAGAATCGTCTATATAAAGAAAGTAAAAATTGATTTGTTGGTAGAAGTTATTTCCGCTAAACAATCACATAACTGTCAAACACTTCGGTGAACTTGAGGTAGAGATTTTTCCTCATCAATCCCTTAACCAATCCAAAGGAGTAGTCTACTGTCGATACCTCTTAAACTGTAGCCCAGAAGAAATTGTAGGAGAGAATTGCAGAACAAAATGTCACAGCTGTTAGAAGGGTAAAAACTTCACATTCTAACTTTTAATACACCTTCTCTCCTGAAATCCATGAAGGCAGAATTTCACTCACTACCAGTACATGAGTTTATCCCAGCATCACTTCGTTGCTTTAATTACCAAAAATTTGGACCCACTTCTCAAATCTCAACAGATATTTATTTGCTGTAAAGATTTGCATTCTAGAGTGCCTTGTGAGAAACCAATGGTATGTGCTAACTGCGGGGCGAGCTAATGCCCGAGCAAAAAACAGGCCAGTTTTTCTTTTCAAAGTCTGTTCAAAAAATGAGAGTTACAGAAAAACTATCCTATTACGACACCAAAAAGAAAACAGCCATGAGCAAATATTATGCTAGTATTGCAAAGAAAGCAGCCCCAAGTGTATCTACAGAATATGATATAATGGTACCCAAACTAGTAGCGGCGTTAACGCCGATCTTTAAAGACCTTTAAAGGCCTGTTAGGGACTTTGGTCCTGTCCAAACAGGCACCGGCTTTGTTCCTCCAATCTCGTTCCGGCCTGTCCACCGGTCGAGACAAGGAACCTCATCAAGGCGACAATTAGTCCCAAAGAAGAGGTTCAAATGGAAACAGTCATATCCGTGGAAACGGACAAAGGGAAGTTCTCCGATTCCGAAGAACAAGAGATTACAAAAAGGAAGAAGGGTTGGCCCAAGGGTAAACCTAAAAAAATAAGTTTCTAGTCAACTCCTAGTCAGTATAATAGTTTTTAGTCTATTTCTAGTCATCTACTTATTTATGTAACTCTTTATTTATTTATATATAGTCATCATATATAGTCATCTACTTATTTATGTAACTCTTTATTTATTTATATTTTAACGTCTTATGTCTATATTCTACTGTAATGGTGTAACAGGCAAGATACCATATCTGAAGATGATATTACGAAAATTCTATCCCTTTTGCATTGCGCTACAAGAAACCCATCTGGTAGATGGGAAGAATTTTCATATTTGTGGGTATGACGCTTTCAGACTGGATGATGTGCGAAACGTCCGAGGTGTTTCGCTTAGGGTAAGGTCAAAATGCGCATCATCTCTTGTTTCTTGCTTCAAGCAGTGGCAATACATCTCGAATTCCCACTTTCTATCACCATTTGTAGCATATACATTCCATCTAATCATCCGTTGGATATTTCAAACGTTGAGAACTTAATTATTCAAGTCTCATCGCCCTGGCTCGATGATTTTAATGCTCACTCCCCACTATGGGAAAGNAACTGGGCATTTCGCACTTTCGTGGAATCGAAAGTGAATAATTCGCAAACCATAAGCGAACTGCTTGCACCGACTTTCGCAAATAATAGTGCATCATCAAACTACGACCCGGCTTTCCGAGACCTCAAGGAATAAACAGAGTGAGTAGAATAGGGCATATAACTAGAATTTTTCAATCCACGAAGTGCAAAATATTTTTCAAGAAAATCATATACAGGCCTGGATTTAATTCCTTGCGAATTCTTAACCCATTTGCCGGATAGAGGAAAACTGTATCTATTACAGTTATACCGTATAATCGCATCTGGTCAGTATCCTTTTATCTGTAAGAATGGCGTAAGGCAATTGTTATCTTAATTCCGAAGTCTGGTAAAGATCTTGCTCACCCCCACAGCTATCCTTGACGTCGTGTGTAAGCAAAGTCTTTGGACACATTGGAAAGTGAGAATCTTCTTAGTCCTCTGCAAACAGGATTTAGAAAACATCGGTCGACCGATGATGCATTACTTACTTTGAGAATGCGGTACAAAATGCATTTTGTACAGAAGTCATTTAACGGCGGTGTTTCTTGACATTGAAAAGTTTATGATATGACGTGGAGATATGGCTTTCTCGAATAGTTATACTCATGGGGCTTTCGTACCGCAGGGTTCGATAATTTTGTTTACTGTAGCGATACTGTAGCTTTGACTGAGAGGAGTAATGAAATACTATATGTGGATGATTTTACAGTTTTCAACGAAGATGATACCGAAGAGTTGCAAATACAACTAGGCGATATCTCATCCGAAAAATCATCACGCATCGACTTATGCAGATTACAACATCCTCACCCTGAACCAACTCTCACTTTAGGGGGAATAAATGTAAGGATTGCTAACCACGCAAAATTAAATGGTGCCCCGTAAACTCGTAGCTACGGCGGATACTTCACATAAAGGATGTAGTGAGAGCATGGTATAAAATGGGGTGGTTTTATAACTGGTTTGTTAAATGTATATCGTGCACTTGATTTGTCCTGTCTGGAGTATTGAAGCGTAGTACTCTCGCCTGCAAGAAAAATCAAAATAGATATAAGAAAACTTTTGTAGTATGCACCAAAATTGTCCAATTGTTTTGAGTACGGAACCTGTCTGGGCGACATTATCCGCACTTCCCCCTTGGGTAGGGCCCGAATACGTCGGACTGCGCGCCATTCCCTTGCGGAAGACAGCTACCATACGCTGCGTCTCTAGCAGGGGCCTATCCCGCCGTTCGCACGCTATGGTGAACGCAAGTACAGCTAGCCACTGTCCCCGCGAGTCCAACTCCACTTCTGAGGCCGGACAAGTCCGGGGGCTCCTCAGTCCCGCGGTACCAGTTTCTTGAAGGGAACTGGGTATAAGCCCTCGTGGAGTAAACCCCACTAGCTTTCGGGGGATAGCCACCCCTGCCCGCTAGGCATATCACAGATCGCCAGTAGCTTAGAGCTATGTAATAAATAAATAATAAATAATAAGTAAATAAATATATTATAATATGTGTAACAGGCAGTAACAATTATTTAGTCAGCCAGTTGCTGGACTGGTAGTTATGGTTCATTAGTAACGCACATCTTTTGCTTCTTGGCTTGGGGTGGAATTGTTTCCGAGCTTGACTGGAGTCGTTTCAATGACTAGATACCGCATGGCGGCGGACTGCCGCACGTTCACGCACGTAGTCCTGGAATAGAACCCAGTATTCCTTGTTTGTCATAACCTGCTGGAGGCCGTTAATGCAACTTAGTACGCTACTTAGAGATGTCGCGGGCTCCCCGCACAGGAGAGTGCAGTCGTACAGCACGTGCGTCGGTGTTTCCACGTCACCTTGGCACTGGCATTGGTCAGTGCTGGATGCACCAACCTTAAACAGGTAGGCATTCAAGGTGCCGTGACCCGTAATAACAGTGGTCAGATCATGATTAAGATTGACCCATGGGCTAAGGCCCATTTGCTCCACCTTGGGCATGAAACAGTAGATGTTTCTGCCTCGGACTGGTCCCAGTCCGCTTGCCAAGAGCTCCATAGGCTCTCCTCCAGTTTCGAAGGGAGGCCTGTAAGATCACTCCAAAATTCATTATCTTGTGAGCTCGGCAGTGCCAGGGAGGATCTAACCCCAACACTTATTTCGCACCCAGAGGCGGCTGCATTCAAGATTCCACGTCTAATTGCTTGCAGCCGCCACGGAAGAAGGCCCATGAGGACCTGGATCCCTTCAGTGGATGTCGTGCGCGTGACTGGTAGAGTACCATATAAGGCCACTCGCTCACACCTGTCTATCAAGGAGCGACCAGTTTTTGTGGCCATGGTCTCATACCATGTTTCACAACCGTACAGCGCACAGGCTGAGAACCAGCCTTTGTATATGTGCGCAACGGTGTGTCTGCCCAGGCCCCAGTCTTTCCTGAGTACCCTTCTTAGGCAGGAGACAGCTTTTAGCAGTTTACTGCGGAGGTGTCTGAAGTGGTCGCAGAAGCACATTCGCTGAGAGATCACAATCCCCAGGTATCTGCAACTCTTCACCATTTTTAGGCTGTTGGGGCCCACTTTGATCGTGGGCGGCCTACGTATATCCAATGCCCCCTTAAGAAGCATCATATTAGTTTTAGTGGGGGACACTCTGAGGCCTGTCTTTGCGCCCCAGTCCACCACCATATTCAGCAGAGCCTGTGCCCGCTCCTGCAGGGCCATCCGACTGTTGCCGTAGACAATTATCAGAAGGTCGTCTGCGTAAGCGACGACATCTGCACCATCCTCCTCTAACTGGTGCAGGAGCACGTCTAACATCAGGTTCCAGATTTTGGGGCCACAGATTGACCCCTGTGGGCAACCTCTTCCCAGTTGGTACGAGAAGCTCTCCCCCGACCTTTGCGCGACTGCTATTCTGTCTGAGAAATAGCTCTGCCATAGTGATTGCTCCTTAATACACCGCCGGGTTATCTCGGCGACAATCTCGGGCCACTCGATGTTGTCGAATGCCCCTGTGAAGTCGACGAAAACTCCCAGCGCGTATTTTGTGGTGCAGCGGCTGACCCTTCTTTTTGCATCTAAAATAGCACCAACTGTGCTTTTGCCTTTCACAAAGCCGTATTGGCAGTTAGACATAGAGCCGCTACATTGTGCGTCTAGCCTGGCCACCATGAGATTCTCAAGAACCTTGCTGATACCAGGTAGCAGTGAGATTGGTCTGTAGGAGGATGGGTCCGCCGCATCCTTTTCCGGTGACTTAAGCAGTGGAACCACCCTTGCCACCTTCCAGGGACGTGGGAACGTACCCTCCCTCAGACAGCGGTTTAATAATGACACAAAGAATTCCGGGACATGTTTGAATGCGGCACGTAGCATGCGTCCGGTAATTCCATCGACCCCTGGAGCCTTGCCCAGCTTGATCTTCCTAAAAGAGGCATCCACCTCACTAAACGTCCAGGGGTCCTGCGAGTCGGGGACAGCCGCCGCGAAGCCGGCTTCGGCCGGGGGTTGTTCACGCCTGCTAGCAGCCGGGAACCACCTCTAGCACAAGACCTTCATAGTTTCACCAAAGGTTTTCATGTAGTTATCGCCATGTCTTAACGCCGGTATTTCGCCCCGACTAGTTCCTGCTCTACGGCAGAACTTATACACTGGGCCCCAAGGGCCTTGGTTGCTCACAACCTGAACGAGTTTCCTCCAGTGCTCTAGTTTTGTCTGCAGGAGTTTCTTCTTATAGGCCCGAAGGGTACTGCGGTAGAGACGGACGCACTCTTCGTTTCGGGTGGCATTGTCATGGTTGTGACGTGACGAAGAGTGTCGCGCCTTTTGCAGGGCTTTTCTCGCGAGTCTGACGCTTTTGCGCATGCGACTCAGTTCCTCATTCCACCAGGCTACATTCCTGGGTCTGCCCTTTCTCTTTGGGCGTAGAAGGGTGGTATTCGTATCGTGGAACCATGCTATGATCATATCAATTTGCGACGCTAGGTCTAGTTGGAGGTAGGCATCGGCGCCCAGGAACTCAGCAGAGGACCAGCTGACCAGCTGGTGTTCTGTTCGGCTAGCTGTTGTCTGCCGTTCTGCGTCGTGCAAATACAGATTTCTATGAGGTTGTGATCGGAGATGCTCTTGTTCGAAGTGAGCCTCCATCGCACCCGAAACGCTTCTAATAATCGCCTGTTGCAGAGCGTAACGTCAATATCGCTCTCCCCATTAGGACCCGAGAAGTTGTAGGCACAGGACTCAGTATTGAGGGCACAAAGACCGCTCTGGAGGATTGTCGCTTCTAGGATCTCACCTCGGATCTCGGCGCGACGCCCTGCGGACCCAAATTTGCTAAACCAAAAAGGGGAGACTACGTTGGTGTCCGCCGCTATAAGCAGCGGGACGTCTCCAACCCATTTCTCGATTTCCAGCAGGGCGCCCGCGAACGGTTCAACGTCCAGTGAAGGCTGGAGGTACATGGTGACCACCGCAATTTGGCCTCCCAGCAGCGCGCACGCATAGTGTGTACCTGTGAACTCTGAGATGGCTGTGGCACTGATCGCGTTGTTCAGGATAGCTATACACGTTTGGTTTCCTGTGGTTGCAGATTCAATGATCGTTGTGCCGCTTGGAAGGCCGCACGTTCTACCGTGAAGGGTGTACGGTTCCTGTAACAGGAGTACGTCCATCCCCTCGCGGATTGCCGTTGCTGCTAAGTCGGCCATGACGGTTCTTGACCTTTGGCAGTTCAGCTGGGCCACCTTTATTAGCGTGCGCGAGTCACTGTACATCGTCGCTCACAAGTTGACGCCAACGGGCAACTCTTACCAAGTACTCATGGCACTGGCTTGAAAGGGCTTGGTGCCCATGCGGTTGACGCTTTAGCTTACAGTGTAGGCAGGATGCCTCCCTGTCGCATTC
>JARJDZ010001718.1:0-20089 GCA_030264555.1 Aleochara sp. GC000083
GAACTGTGCAATTAAGGTAATGGCGCAGAACGACAAGCTACAAAAATATTTGAACAGCAAGCAATAATTTAGGTTTTTCTACAAATAATTTATTGGCTGTATTAAATTCTCAATATTTACAAATGTAAACATAATATGTACCGTAGATGTTAAACCAAAAAACGACGATTGGTTTGGTTGTTGTGTGGATGTTGAGAGTGTCATCCTTTTTCTCATTTGTTACCAATGTGGCCATACGTGATTGATTTGACGTGCTCATTCAGATTCCGACTGGCGTTTCCATCATCAAAAATTCTTTAATTAGCTTGCTTTTTATACGAAGACGCGTATCTTATTAACAAAAATCAGTCAAAATAAACAATACACACTAACCGAGAAAACTTCACACGATAAGATATAAAAAGTCTTTTCCTGTTCAACAAGTCTGCGGCTTACAATTCATCGTGTTGCTGAAAAGAGAAAACAGTTTGTAAGTTTCAAAATATCTAGAATGCGTAGAAAATATCGTACCTCAACTACTGGTTTCTCTTCCTCCTCATCGTCGTCTTCATCTTCATCATCTTCGTCCTTCTGATCTTCGCTGGCAGATGCTGCAGACTCACGATCAATCTTCTCCTGCTCCGTCTTCATCTTCTTCTCGCCATCCTGGCGAGCCTGGAGGCCGGAGAGCGCCTCCTTGGCATAAGCGACATCGTCGGTGATGAGAATGTCATCGAAGATGGTGCCAGACTTGACTTGCCACAGATCCAAACCAATACCGCAGATCTCTTTGTGCTTGTACAAGTTGCTGTCTGGTACGAAATCAGGGTTTTCGATTTCTGGATGCACCCAGGCGCCCTTGTATGCTGGGTTCTCGATTTGCTTGGCTACCCATTCGCCCTTGTACTCTGGGTTGTCGATTTGTGGTGGCTCCCATTCGCCGTCCATCTCATCATCCCAATCGTCGGGCTTCTTCGCCTCCGGGTCTGGGATGTGCTCTGGCTTGTCCCAGTCTTCTGGCTTCTGATCTTCTGGATCCGGAATGGTCGCGCGGTCATCCCAGTCGGCAGGCTTCCTCGCCTCCGGGTCTCTGATCTTCTTGGGCGCCAACATATCCCAGTCAGAGTCCAACTCGCCGTCCTGGACCTTCTCGCCGTCGATTTGCACCTCGTAGGTGTTATCGGGGCGGATAATGAGCGTGTACACGTGCGTGTAGATGTCATCCTTGCAGCGGATCTCCTTGTTGATGAGATGGTTCTTGCCCTTGTAGTGCATAATGACGTGGACCCTCTTGGTGCCGGGGCCGCAGATGTCCGGGCCGAACATCACTCGGTACGGGGACTCGCCGTGCATCTCCTCCGGGTTCAGCGAGCAGTCGAAGACCTTCACGTAGCCGCCGCCGCAGTCGATGTTCTGCTCGTGCTTGACGGCGAACTGGATGACGAAGTCCTTGCCCTCCGTCGAGAACGGCTTGAACTTCCTGCTGAGCGCATAGAAGCGGGCATCCTGAGACGTCTGCAGACCCTTGTCGGCTTCAGCGTCGTTGTAGAATTTGCCAGCAGATAGCACGAACTTGCCGAACTCCTTGCCGGGGTGCTGGCTGTAGATCCAATCCTTTTCCCACGAATCTACAACATTCGTCAGCTATTAGATACATGAAATGGGAATGTACGTGATGGGCGTAAAAATAGCACGAAACACATGCGTTTCGTGTGTAATTGCAACGTGTACATCGGGAAAAAAATCGGGAAGTGACGCGGCCGGCATTTGACACGTTGATAGGTGCCATTCACCACGCTAGAAATATTCGGAAGTCTCCTGGTGCTAACTTACCATCGGCAAACTTCTCCTCGAGGTAGACATTGGCGAACGCCGTGCCGAGCACGACGAGGCAGGCCGCCAGCAGCAAACACGACTTCATTTTTCTGAAATGACTCTGAACACAATGCTCCGATGCAAGCAAACTTCACACGCTCGTTCGGCCACCAACACGACTTACACACAAATGCCAAAAACGAAGGGAATTTCAATATCAAATATACGATTCCCCGCCGAGAAACGACGCTCGTATCGACGTTCTGTCTCTTATTATTTGCTCAATTCGAAAGCGAACACGATAGAGCGCAGCTTGTTCCGGATGGATACCGACAGATGGAACGTCATGATTGGCTGGCGTACAAGTAAGCGCTGTTTGTAATCGACATCCATTATCGTACTATCTCAGTCCGACGTGTTTTATTCCACGCTTGTAACGTTGGCATGCTACGATGATTCGGTGCAAATCTACGTTCCAACGTTGTACAGTTGTAGAGCGCTCATTGGTCCAACCCAGCAAAGCATCGGCGTGGCGCGCAAGAATTACATTCAAATTTGATAACAGCCTACGAAAGCAACCAACAATGCTGCCCAACATTTAACTGTGTAGCCACTGATAAAACACGTGGCTAAGCAGTTGCTTACTCACGTTGCAACGCCTAAAAATAAAATTGCCTCAATCATATATGGCAATTATTAACCAAGGCAGTGATAAGCAAATTGGTATAAATGGTACAAGCGTATAAATTGTAAAATTGATTTTTTTGTCATGTTGTTAAAGAGAAAGTTCTGCATTATTGGTTATTAATAACTTATTACCATTAATACATTCAGTTGGGTTTCTATTAATTCATTGATGGTAATTTATGTAATTTACATTTCCCATTACATAAACTAATGACAAAATAATTATTCTAGATAATTACTTCTAATTAGATTTAGTTTGTAACCGTTGCAACTAAATACTAGATAACTGGTTGCCTATAGTCGATTACTAATATTAACTTTTATTTCTTTCTAGATTAAAATTCAATCCACATTGGGAATATTTAAAATTTTGAAACAACCCTTCAATGTTATCAATGATACAAAGAGAACGAAGCTCAACGAAGTTCAAGATATGGATAAATGCAGAACGCCGAAGGTATGTGTCTATAAACAAACACAATGTTGCTAAAATTAATTATAAGTAGCATAATTAGTCAGAAATTTAAATTTACATTGCCTCTTATTCTATGCAATCTTTACAACTCTGCGTGTACGACTGGTTGCCTATAGTTAACCTCAATGATGATTTGTAATTTTTTGCAGAGCGAGCAAGCGTGTTTGAAGTCGATAACGCTCTTGGTACGTTTGTGTCGTTATCAGTATCGCGAAGAAAGCATGTCGACTTCGTGTGTGCATAAAATGTGTGGCAAGTCTATAAACGCCGTTGTTGACCGGGGCTACGATGGATATGGGCTCATTAGCAAGTTATTGGATCAGCCTGTTATCTTCATAATAAGCTAAGTATAATTCGCTTCTAAGAACAATTCCAATTGTCGCTCAATGAAATTGTGATTGTTGGGCGATTAACATTGCGATCAACCGTGAAACGTCTTGAATCGACGTCGTTGCTTGTGAACTTGCATGAAATTAAAATAGATTGTTTTGCTTTTGTAGGTTATTTCGATTGCACTATCCTCGTCGACGTCGGTTGAATTTGCGGCTTTTACGTTCGCCCTAATGGATTCTTTAATTGTTATCAGTTAATCTCTGATTGCACATGTGGATAGCCGTTATCGATGCACGGATCTAATGGATGTTATTTTTGGACATGGCTGATCTACTGATAACTTCCCCAGGAATCTGTGCTATGCGAAATTGTAAGTAATCATTCGATTGTTCGGCGACATTTTGGGATTTACCTCCAGGTGCGAAAATTAATTTGGGGAACATCAGGTGAGCAAGAAAAAATGTGTAACTTTCTTAACTGAATTGGTACGGTATATATAGTTGGGTACGATCGTTGAAAATTAATCTTCATTGTTTTAGTTTTAAGATGATTTGATGCGATTTACTGCGGAATCACTTGGTGCGTGCATCTGGTGACATTCAAACCCAAAGCGGCGACATTTGAAACGGCCAGACGTGAACTCACACGCGCTGCGAGACGAACTCTTTCTGCAAATCGTAATAGCCTCCTGGCGCGCGTGTTCACCAAGTCGCGATTGCTCCGCGGTAGCCGCAGACGTTTTTGGTGGAGTTGGAGCAACCAGCCAACAGCCTCATTCGCGGCTCGTGGTCCGCGGCGCTTCTGCTTCGCCGCAATCGCCGTCTGTTGGTTGCTGTTAGTCCAGAGTTGTGGGTTCAAGCTCGCGGTCGGCGTCTTCGACGACGCGCTTCATTCACCGACCAACAATAACACCCAACCGAAAAAACGAAACAAGCAAAGAAAACTAAACCACCTACTGGCCACGTTTAGTAAAGCGGAAATCGTTGGCCAGCAATTGACTGTAAAGAAATTCTCAAAGAAAACCACCGAGTGTGTTGCTCTGATCATGGTGGCGACCTTTCACCAATTTCGAGCCCAACAACAACAACAATTAAACAACGGCGTGAATGTGAAGTAAACTTAAGAGATAGGAAATCTCACACGCCACCAGCCAGCGCCAAACCAGAAGTAAATCTAGTTCGGTATTGTGCACGAACGAATTGCAACAAAAAACTTTTGAGTTGTTAATTTCACCAAAGTCGCAAAGACAGAGTTGCGCGTGGGTCGAATGTTTACACGTTTCAACGTTGGTTGTTGAAGTTTAACGAGCGAATTCGATCATCAACACTTTGGAAATATGATCGTGCATTAATAGATATTGATTATTACTTAGTTTAGTCATAAGGTGAGTCATTTGTATTCATTCCATACTTGCAGTTGCTTTACAAATGATTTATTTCCCTCTTTATGACTTATTTTGCACAATTTCACACAAATTCAACGCTAATGCCGATACGAATCGTTGGCCGCACTTCAATTTATTGCTTGTTCTTATTATTACTATAAAATTTTGTAAAACGCTTTGAATTACCCAATGTTACCTAATCTTAATGCAATGTCATAACAAGCGCATAACAAAATAGCGAACGAAACGGCAAATGGGTTAGAAGTATGTTTAAATGTTACAATAAGGCATCGAAGAACATTTTGAAATGTTAGACGTATCGTTGTTGTTCTGGTGAATACCGCCTGCTTGTAAGGTTAGTTCGCGGCGAAGTCGAGACAAGTTCCAGTTGTGCAAGAGTCGAACAGACTCGTGCACACACTCTCAAGAAAGCTAACTCTGGAGGAAGCTAAAGAAAAATGTGTACCGATTATGAGTCAGCGGTTCTTGTATTGTCTTGTCTTGTTGCAACTCGCCCTCAAGATTAAATTATGAGGAGTACTTTATTCCAAATCTTTTAGTCCAATCAGAAATTAGTTTAACAATTAAGATATTAAATTTGACTCATCTAAACTAATTCAAATATTTAGAAACTTGCAAGTTTAGTTTTCGAAATTTCGAAGAATCATTATGGCCAGCGACTTGTTACACTGAAAATCAGAGATAATAACATGCAATGTCTATTTGTAATCAATGAAGTGTCTGATTGTATTGCTAAAGCTTCCATTCTATTGAAATGGTCGCGTTGAATTGTGTCAACGCTTTACATACTAAGAACGCTCAGAAGCATATTTGAATGAACGTATCAGGGGGAAATTGAAAAGCTCAAAATGTACAATGATTGATGCACTATACACTACGTTTGGCTCCAGCTGTGAAAGCACCAACTTGCATTGTATAATCGTGTAGGCGTAAACGTAGATGGTAGATGGTAGCTGAATCCAACGCAGAAAGAAATTGTCGTTTTTAAATCGCAATTTAATATTAACATTGAAATTGAGCGTGTAATGGCGCCCTAATGGGACAATGCACATTCACCAAAACACTGAATTCAAACCGACAATCAAGCAGCCGAAACGAAGAAACAAAAGCGAAACAGGCAAAAGAAACAATTTCATAAACTCATAATAATGACAAGACAAAAGTTGAATGCATCTCTTGCGCGAGTATTGTGCTCGCTTCCTTTTTGTTTCGTTTTCTTTTTTTTTGTTTTTATTTCCATGACGTTGAACTTTCGTAATTATTCATTGCTCTAAGGTAATTGTAATTGTAATGTTCCTAGAGCTACAGCGCCCAACGAGATGGCGAATATTCCTAAACTAGAAAAGCAACTTTGCATGCGTATCATTCATTTTTTTGCGCTGAAATGAAGTCATTACTGGGCGTATTTTTATTCCGGCTACATTGTGGCACTAATGGTGTTCGGTGCGCGGTTCTGGCAGAAGGCAAGAGGTGCGCAAAGCAAAAGTTACTCTTACAAGTGGTAGAAGGCTCCTAAGTTAAAAGTAAAGTCAAAGACCAGTTCGCCTTGAATCGGCGATCTCCCAATGATTTATATTTACATCTTTGCTGACAGCATATCGCATCTGTCTAAAACTTCCAGCTAATATTTCAGCCCGAATTGATACTAAATCAACAAATTGAATTCAATGTTAGAATATCGCAAAAAAAAAACAAAACAACCTTTGTGAAAGCGCATGGATGAGTTTAGAAATCAAAATTGTATTGTAAATATTGCAAAATGCAAGGTGAATGTATAGTTGTAAGAACTTCCGGTGCAGAGAGCAGGCATCTCTTGGCGAGGGGCCTCGCAAGCGAGTTCAAGTTGAAGTTCATAGTTAATTAACGAAAAAGCATATCACATCACGAGTTGTCTTGTCTTGCCGCTTGCGGCTCGTTGTGTGAACTTAATGACCGTACAGAATCCGCACAATGGCGGCCGGCCATGCGACAACGTGAATGTTGACGTTAAAATTGCTAAACGTTGTCGCTTATGATGTCTGGGTAGTTCATCAAGTTTAACGCTCTTATAGGAAATGCACCATTATTACTGTTTGCTTTACATAAACATGCTTAGAATTATAAAAGCATTAGTAAATATTACCAAGCAATCAGCGTTGAAGAACTTGTAAAAAGAGGCATTTTTCTAAATGTAAAATGTACAGTATCTGTAAATGTGCCAACATTAATGTTAAAAACTTAGGCATAATTTAAGGAACAGCCCGAATTTAGATATATCATGAAATGAGAAAAGTCAGTTGACGTCTGGAAATGTATTGATCATCCAAAGATGCCTTAAGCCATTATGGCGCGCCTGGCAGTCAGTCAGTCAACGAGTGCAGTTGTGTTGACTGGCAAATGTTTAATGTTTGTTGCCTAGTCGTATATATTGCGTTGACTTTACAGTTACAATTCCAGTTTTCGTTTTTTCAAGCGCTTTAACTCTTCGCGACTGTGTGCGCGCGCGTGTGTTGTTTGCTGCGCTCCTTTTGCCCGGCCAGAGAGCGCTGATTGCTTCTCAAGCTTCTTCAAGGCGCACACAATGCGATTTCTTTGACGCGCATCCCAATTCAAAACAACAAGCAGCCATCGAGGCGCGCACTGATAATAATAATCGGCGAGCATATGTTTTACGGCCGTGTGAACGATGGCATAATGGAATTAACACGCCGAGCTTAAACGCTTCTAATTACGATTATCGAGGCTGGTTTCCTATTAGCCAAACTACTTTTAAGCGATAAAACTCAATGTGAATCGAGTTGCGCATGAAAATTGATTTGCATCCATCGAGAAATGTTGTTTCAAATTGGCAAATGACACAATGCGATTGCCCAATGCCCAATGCGCCTACACGGTAGCCATTCTGGTTGGATGAAAGTAGTCGTCAAGCCTATTATGTTAATCACCATTTATATATTTTGGTTGTCCCAGCCCAGCCTTGTCGTTAAAACATCAAAATCGCGTGGTTTGCGCGCACATTGTAATGAAGACGGATTCGTTTTTAAACGCGTTTAAGTGTCCTGCCTTCGAGGAACTAATTGGAACCAGTTTGTTTCAGAAAAATTGAAATTTACCCATTTTTTATGCAGGTGAAACTTGCGTCTAATCATTTCTTCATGGTGCTTTTTTGCACGACGACATCTGGCGCATTGAATCACGCCAGCATTGATCAAATTCAACTGATCTAATACACATTGCCTTTTACTTTCTTTTAATCAAATGCGCCGTGCGCATGAAGAAACCGGAACTGATATCTTTCTCTCCTTCTTATTGCTATCCTATCTATGCATAAACAACAACAATGTTAATATAATTCGTTTGGCTTGCAGATAATTATAAGCGTTTGGATTGCCGTTTGTATTTGGAGTTTGAGACTGAACAAAAAAACGAACATGTCTGCGATAAACGACCGAAAGATACGCGACGTCCGAGACATCTGGGGCTCCAATAAGGACGAGAACAAGGAGAATCCGCGCATCATCTGCGAGCCGGGCGACACGACGCGCTCCAAGCACAAGTACAAAACGCTGGAGCGCCACCTCAGCATGAAGAAGACGATTCGCAAGAAGATGATGCGCGACCTGCGCGAAATCGGCGATGCTGGAAATGGCAACGAGCAGGCGAACAATCAGTCGATGGGCTTCCTGGAGCAGATTCGCACCGACCAACCGCCCTCGGCGAATATCGACAAGCCCAGCCTGTGGAAGCGACTCACCAAAGGCTGGAGTCATTCGTAGATTACGTTCTTTCCCATCGCTCCATCATGATTCCATGATTCGTATTCCTCAAAATCGCAATGAACGAGAAAGTACTTCCATTTGATTCCTCTATGCGAAATCATACACGTTCTACCTATTCCTATGATGTAAGTAAGTGCTTAGGTATTTGTAAAATATTTAATAATATCAGAATAAACTAATTAAGCTTTGCAGCAGTGTTGGCAATTAGTTTGCAAATAAATGCAGCACAATGCGAGGCGGAGAAGATTAATGAGAAAATAAGTTGAATATGATGTAGAGATGTTAATGCGAATTACTTTCTTTCTCTGCAAATTTGGACGTGAATTGAGCATGTTCAACTTGTGTCAGACATCTCAGCAATAATCTCAGCAATATTAGGCCTTTGTTTTCGTGATTTGATTCATTTCTCTAAATGCTCATGCGGTGGGACATTAATTATAAAAGCATTAAACTAATGATTGAATATGAGAAAAAGAAAGTGATCCACCGTTTGAGGATCTCTGCTTATCGAGATGATGCGCCCCCTGGTGCTAAACGGGATTATTACGTAAACAAATCTAGAAACAAATGATGTGTTTACGCTACAATAAAACGTCAATTGTAGCAGCCAAGTACAATAAACAACAATTGTTCTTAGAAGTAACAATCAGTGTATTAGTGGAAAATAATCGGAAGTGAAACAAACATCTACAACCATCTGTGTATGGGATGTATTGAATGTGAAGGCAACAAGATGGTAAGAACAATGCGAAAGTCTTGTTTTGTGCTGCTGAATTTCTTACTTTCCTGCAATAAATTGAAAACAGCTCATTCAATTTTTGTTGCGCTCGTTGCAATAGACGGCTGCTTCTTTTACATGTTGCAATAACACGCGTTTCGCTTCTTATAATTCGGATAGTTTCTTCCTGTCATTCATTCTCTATGTTACTTCACGTTTTCCTTATTCTACCATCGATAATGCTGACATCATAAACATAATGGCACTGAAACAAGTAAAGTATAAGCGTTAAACGTACTTTTACACAAATTATCCGTTGTATAAATCAATTTCTCACACAAAATGCTTATGTTACTTGCGAGACAATAAGACTACACATGTTCTTCCACGTTTGCCCTTCAAATTGTAGCCAGTCATGTCTCTTATTTTTGTATTTTCTGTTACTTGCCATGACACAAACTTTTCGAGGTCTACTCACAGGAAAAAAACCAATGCAGTAACAAGCTAGCAAATGAAGGACACATATGCAACGTGTAACTAAAATAAAACACATAAAGCGCATTAACAATGTCACAATTGTTGGGAGAAAACAAACGAATTACTTACGATAAAGCAACTAAAACAATTTGTCATATGTTTAACATTATTGTTGGGAATGGCGTATTGTCTCACGTAAATCTTGTTGCGGTTGTGCATCAGTTTTTATTGCCACTTCGTGCTGTAATTCGCAATTTCAGTTCAAAATTCGTGATGGCCATCTGGCGGATTACTCATGAGGCGGTAAGAGCAAGATCTAACCTCGAAATAGAACAGCAAGTGGTGAATGCAGCTGAAACAAGTGCTTCGAGTAATTTAATAAAATTGCACAATTCATCAAATGTAAACTTGAAATCATTGTATTGTTTGTAAATTGTTGTTATTAATGAACGTCAATCACTACTCCGGACACCGGTAATTGCGTTGGAGAATCTTCATCAGCACCAACACCAAAGGTTAGTTGATTAATTGATTTTTTCTCATTGCTCTATTGCTCATGGTGAGTGAACGAAGGTTGCACGGATTCTAAGGAGAGATATTATCGAGATTTCATGCAATATAAATCTAAAATTAAGTGGGATTAACGTTATTTTTATCCCATCAGTCGTTAATGAAATTCGAAAAAAATGTCCTTCAATCATCAATCAAGGAATTAATCGTTGTGCTGGAGCATTAGGTCTACGAAAAGGAAGTAATTTATCGATAGGTAATTGCATTATTGAATTTATTTAACATTTTTGCAAAATCATTAGTGTTCAATGAAATAGTTATTGCGTCATACATTTTTACACAGGTTGATAAAGCTATCTCAGCGCCCTCATAACATTGTGATGAAACGCCAAGATATAAATGTTCAACATTGTTATTGTTTTTTTTAGTGCTAACATGGTAGATTGCATTCTTTCGGCAATAGAACAATTTCGCTAATTAATTTGTGATTTTATATAATGCCGCGCAAATGTAATTTGTGATATGACTTGAAAATATTTCGTAACAAATATGCTATTTTCATGTTTGAAAGATGCAATAATTCATATTTTACGAGCCGCTAATTAATTAAAACGCATTATTGGGCACCGGAATTCGTAATTGCAAGTGTGGTCACATACGCAACTCATTTGAATACGAATTGGGGCTTAATTGAATTGAATTTCTGCGCGCCATGCGCAACAATTAGAGCTTGAAACAATTACGATTGTTGTGCAATTCAGGTGTACACAAAACAATATACCATCTACAGAAGTTGTATCGGAATTTGAATTAAAGTGCAAGAGATAATTTCATTCATGTCGGCCGGCTCGACCAACGCGATTAAATCGTTAACTTGAAAAAATATGACAGCAGTAGTCGCGCCTAACATGTGTTTAATATTTTTAGAATCGCTGGAATTTGCACAAGGCTGCTGCAAAATAGCGTAAGATTCGTGCGGCGAACAAAAGGCGATTGCGAAATAACGCCGGGCAGGAAATCAAAACCATCCGAAGCGATGTAGAACGAAACCGAATTGGCTGCAATCGAAAAGATAGTTGCGTCGTTGTAGACGGATTTGTGCGTTTCGTGTATTTGCATTCGACGCAATAAAGAGGAAATTCAATTCCTCTTCAACGCCATCATCCACCATGACAGGCCATGCGACGCGCAATGAAGAATGGATCCATTGTTTCAGCCCGAACATGACGGCATCGCGAATCCAAAACCATGACGAAAACGAACGCATGTCACGTCGAGATAAAGCGACGAAAACCTAGCAATTGCAAAGACAACATTTACTTGTGTTTCATGACACTCGATTCTATGGTGAGTCGCCTACCTAGTACCTTTATTTAATTACATTTCCGTCGAGTCAATTAACTATTTGATTGCGTCTGGAACGAGTCGTCTTCACTTTCGACTGAGACGCTTAAGTACGATTAGCAAATTATTGGGTATAGATTGCATTCACTTTGGTACAAACAAACAAATGCAATCGCTTATAATAGCCAGCATTTCGTGCAGTACAATCATTGGCAACTTTCATATGGTTGATGCGATTTTGTGGAAAGTTTGTCGAGAGAGCATCTTCAAATTACAATTGCAATTGACCGCAACGTACGTTGCAAAAGAAATGCGATTCATTGTATGGCGCATAAGGTTAATGCACCATCCGCTAATGCAAATCAAATAGATTTATTGTCCATCCATGCCGATTATACTGATTATCGTCACGTCTTCAGGCTATTTGCATTTGCAACAAGGTGAAACTGTGTAATTAGCATTGCATTAGGAAAATGTTCTTTGAAACAATTAGCTAAATGACAGGGTAGGAACCACCGGCTATAGGGGACGTTAAAATACTTTAAGACTATGGAAAAATTACCAGGGGTAACAAGTATGGAGAAATTTTAAGTGATAAAAAGTTAAAAATCGATTGATGGGTTAATGGATGCAATTATTACAAAGTTTCTATTAGTTATTTACAAATCCTTGTCAATTAACAGTCATGATATTATGTGGAATGGATAGATAATGCATGAATGTGAAAGGAAATTTCTCTTCTCATGCTCATCTCATTGACTTTTTTAATTGTACATTAATGCATTACATTTGTGCAATTCAGTACAACATAATGGTATAAATTTTTACTAATTTTCTATGAAACATAAAACCGCCACTTTAAACCATTCAATCAACATTGAGGATCGTTGATCTTACTTGATGTGATGATAGTTGAAACATAATAAAATATATAACAACTTTAACGTTATAACCCTTACTTCAAAGTACAATGTACAAATTTGTTTAATTAACTTTACTTACATTTCACATACATTACCTAGTTATCACGAAAATAATTTGAATTATCCAATTAAACTAATGGAAAGAATGCAAAATTGGATAGACAGACATGAAAAACAACTTTGTTACAAAATGTTTTGTTTAACATACATTTCCATGAATAATTGTCTAGCGTCGCGCCGTCCAGTTTAATATGCAGTGGATATTTGGTGATAGTGCACCAATTGGTACAAAATATCTCTTATATCATATAAATAACCTTAACCTGGATGTATATACATCGAACCTGTATGTATTCATCTAAACTTGTGAAAGAGACTTGTAGAAGAAACCCTTACGATCCGAACTCCACCGTTTCACTATCAATCGGTTTGAAATCGTAGCTGCCTCGTCCGTCCATGTGCAGCACGTACTCGTGATGCTGCCACAGAGATTTGCGATGCGACACCGTCAGCAATGTGATGCCGACCTCTCTGCAGTAGCTGTACATGCTGCCCTCCACGTCGACGGAGACGGCGCTCGTGCACTCGTCCAAAATGGCGAATTGAGGTGCATGATAAAAGAGCCTTGCCATCGCAATGCGTTGCTTTTCACCACCTGATAAGACATCCAGCCAATCAGCCACCGCATCCAGGCCGCCTTCGCGCTCCAAAAGATAGGACAATTGGACGCGCTCCAGGTGCTGTTTTAACTTCTCGTCGGTGGCCCCACGTCGAGTCGCCTCTGACGCCGTATGTGGATAGATGAGTTGATCTCGTAAGCTACCCAACGTCATGTACGGTTTTTGTGGAATGTAGAACAACTTTCCAGGCGGAGGTTTCGTCAGAGTGCCGCCGAAAATTGGCCACAACTCGCCTAAAATCCGGAACAACGAAGATTTCCCAGCGCCATTCGGGCCGCAAACTAGGACGTTCATTCCCGACTTGATTTCGAAGTCCAGCTCCTTGATGAGGACGTCCCCGTTGGGCGTAATAAGCGGTACCTTATCGAATTTGATAAGGTTGTCTTTGAAGATGAGCCGACCACTCTTCGCCTGGAGGTCCTCACTTCCAGCTATCATCGTGCGCTGATACTTCCCGGAGTTCAACTCCTTGAGAACGGTGCGCAATTCAGTCACCCTGGAGGTGAATCCAGCGAGCCTGCTCAGCTCGCGTCCGGCAAGGACAACACGCCCAATCGCTTCGGCCAGCTTGACTAGCATACGTCCGTACGTGTAGTACATCATCTGTCGGTCCTCGTAGCTAACGCCTCCAAGCATCGCGTGTGTCGCAGACAGGAAGGGAATCGACACAGCCCAGAAGCCGACGCAGCTCGCAAAGTACTTGGCGATCAGGTTGTCCACTACGCCCATGATCACGCGGAACTTGAGGAATTTCCGGAGATGCTGCAGGAGTTTGGTGTAGCTGGAGAGAAGTGTAGCCTTCTCGCGCGCGTTGCCGTTGTAGAAGGCCACCTCCTCCGAGTAGGTGATGAGTCGTGCATTGATATGGCGGAATTCGCCCTCCAGCTTTTGTTCCTGTGCTGTGAGGCGGCTCGTCGGCTTCCGCAGGTGCGTAAGCAGGACGCCAGAAAAGATCAGGTAGGAAAGCATCAAGAACGGCGTACCACCACCCAGCGTGGTGGTCAGTTTGTACACGTAGATGCCGATGTCCAGAGACGGCTTAGCAATGTTGCAATAGAGATCAGCGACGCAATCGCAGAACTTGTCCACGTCAGTGGTGAGCAGCTGGTCGGCGTTTGCGATGCGCGTATCCAAATTGGACATCCGATAGTACGTGTGCTTCTTGAGATACTCGTCGTAGAGGTTGCGCGTGAGGTTGGTACGTAGTCGAATCTTCAGGTCGCCGATGGAGTATTTCAACACGTTGTTCACCATGGAAATGACTGGCATTGCGAAAAAGAATTTCAGCAGACGTTGGTAGAATAGTCCTTTGTCTCTTGATACGATGGCACTAAAAATAACATAGATTAAAAATCCATAAATTTGATAATTTAAAACAAACAAAGGAGTCAATTACAATTAAGGTGTTTTCGTGGTGACACTGGTTATGCATCATGTTATTAGCCATGAGATGTAAACAATTGTTTTCAAAGTTGTTAGACAACTTTTCCATGCAACTTAACCAGCTCGATGTGGCCTTGATTGCATTATATTGCATCTACTATTTATGATATTTGTTTTTAAGTAACTTGCTGAGATCTTCCACCCTCAATTAGATTCATTTGTGACTTAGAATAAATGAAGAGAAAGCGTCACAACTTGCCGAAACAATTCAACGTTCATTACATAATTGAAAATTGTGACGTCAATGATTCGATATGCGAATCACAATTACGATGATGATACAATTGCGATGCTATTGAACTTGTGTATTTCCGCGTTTGCATTCAAATTTTAGCAGTTACTGCCTCCGAGGCCAGGGACATTATGAAATATTCATGAATTCCATCGAATCGATGATGATTGGAGCTCTCGTGGTTGTTGACTTAACGTGTTATTACCTTTCAATCTTGGTCGCGTTGGCAATCAACCACAAATCACACAGAGAGCGCGCTATCAAGCTGCCGGCGACGAGCACCAGGAGGCCGGACTCTTTGCTCGCCCAGCCGGGCACGACGATTCGAATTAGCTGCCATAGCTGGTTGAAGAATTTCTTGTCCACTTGGGCCTTCGTCTTCTTCTCGGACTTTTCGGCGATGAGGTATTTGACTTCTTCCTCGACGATGCCATTCGCGCCGCGCGATTTGTTTGGGCGTCTGCAAAAAATGAAGCAATTGCATACATTAGCGCATATAAACATATCACAAACAGCGCTATCAGTAAGTGAACGTGAGCGGCGGGTTCGAGGCGGATATTAATTAATGCATGACCTTTGTATATCAATCCGACATAAAGTTACAAGTCATCCGTTCGAATTCGAATTAGATATGGCGTGTTTTCATGTGCGTTATCACAATCGTAGGTAGTGTATGCGTGGGTAGGGGTTAATTTGTTGAATTTGCACAATTTGCAATTAGCCGATTGCTCGACGAATGTTTCGACATGCTGCAATCGGTTTGTTAGCGCCTGACTATGTTTGGAATGAAAATGGTTGAATTTAGAAACGCCGCAAGAGTCAGCACTCTTTGCCTGCCGCCTGGCGCAACTCTCTTCTAATGCAAACGCTTCTGCTTGTGCTGCTGCAAGCGCAAACAAGAATGAGAGTTTCACGAGATTGAGAGAACAACTGGAGTTTTTTGTCGTAATCGCAGCAAACAGCAAACGCTTTTACCAGCGCGGCAGCGGCGTCGAGAAAGATTCAAAAGTGAAATTTCCCATTCGCCGACGTCGACGACTCCGTGGATTTTGTAATAGCGCTCTGCACGCATATTCATAAGCAGCTGCAACTGCTCACCGTTCGAAACAATTGCTTATTTGGCGGTGCCATTCACGGGTGACTGCAAACAAAAGCTTGAAGGGCACTGGATGATGATGCGATGAATGACAATGCATGTATGGAGATCTCAAAATGATGAAAAACTAACCTAGAAATCGGTTGCTTTAATTGGTTTTGATTTCTCCGCGTGTATATCCACAACGCTGTCGCCACACCGGCTGCCACAAGCGCGTTATTCCGCGTTAGAATCTTGCTGTAATTAGGAGCCATTTCCCCAAACGCAATTAAATCGCGGCTGATTGCATGCAATTGCTGAAAGCCACCAAGTGAGTGCTACAACTCGGAGCTTGTGCATTAAATTAACGCGTTGATTTCTTAACGACCGCCACTTTATAAATCACTTTTATTTTATAATTGGCCGATTGTAAACGACATAACACTCGCTTGTTGTGTTGTGTTAAATGTCTTGCACTGTCTTCTTGCTGATGATTTATGGTCCCTGTTTCAGCAACATTTGACACCAGTGCCACAGTAGGAAATCAGCTGATTCCAAGGATTGGTTGGTCGAGAGAAATACTTGTAGCACCGTTCGCAACAGCAACTGTTCCTCCGCGACCAGATTATTACTTTTATATAGTTCAGGTATGTTTAACATCGATTGTTATTGGCAAATGTTCTGAACGCACAGCTTGTTCGTGTGCTACGTTGGAACCACACTCATTCAACGACGACCCAAGGTAAACTAATTCAAGCAACTCGACGATTCGAACTAACGCAATGCGAATGAAAGCAGCAGCTTGAGCCGCTTGAGTCAGCTTATCGAATCCAGCTCCCGACTATGGCAAATACGGTAAACATGCGTTACTCCATGCTTATGGCAATACCAGCGAAACGCTATTTTCTAGTTTGACGAACTATTGGCATTTGAACCTCAAACTCGTTATTGCACTAGTATAAAACTAGTCGATTTCTAGATAAGTGTTGTTTCATTTGATGTCTAATAATTGTTTCCTTTTACAGCTCACATATTTGATTTGTGACTATGGACAGAGACTGCTATGGAATTGGTAGTGTTTTTCACATATCTGCTTGATCCATTCATGACATGCTTCCAGTGCAGTCTGGCTTTTAGAGGTGCTTACCAAAATATTGAGTAAGTGGGTGCATTTTTGATCAATCATATAGAGTTCATGCAAAAAGTTTATGATGAAGACTACATAATTTAATATTTAACTTTTTTACCTGGATTAGCATCAATCATATCTTTATAGGTTGCAATTCAATCAAATATTCTTTACATAGTTGCAAATCTGTCATAATATTCATTCATTTTATCACATTTTGGAAAAACTTCAAGCAAAATTTGACATTTGCAGTGGTTTCCATGTTATGTATGTAACAGCTGCAGGTTTTTAATGTAATGTGTAATCAATTATTTAATGTATATTCATATATGAACAACAAATTAATTTTACAGAATCTGCAAGTAAAATTGGAGCCTTCATTACATGTTTGAGAAACTTCCATCAACATTGGATATTTTTCACTGCTTTCCATATGATGTGTAATGGCTGTGGTCGGTCTACATATGTGGAGAAGTTCAAGATGCCACAGGCATTAGGAATGCATCTTCCGGTATTGTATTATCCATTTTCTATAAATATAATATGTTGTAACGTATGTCATAATTTTTCTTATTTTAGAATTTTTAATCTTTTCTGGAGTTTACAAATATGGAAAACATCAAGCTGCGATGGATATTCTGAAGGAATCTCCAAGCAGTGTGTGCTCCAACAGCAGTCTCATAAGGTATTGTTTAACAATTTAAATAAATACAATATGTTATAATGTATGTCATAATTTTTTCTATTTTAGAATCTTCCATGTTTTCATGGACTCTGCTTGACAAATATGGGAGAAGTTCACGCTGCCAGGGACATTTGGAAAGCATCTCCAAGCAGTGTGTGCTCCTGCAGCAGTCTGTTAAGGTATTGTTTAAGAATTTATTTCAATTAATGCAATATGTTATAATGTATGTCTTCTTATTTTAGAATCTTCAATTTTCTTTCTTGGCAAATATGAGAGAAGTTCAAGCTGCCAGGGACATTTGGGAAGCACCTCCAAGCAGTATGGGCTTCTGCAGCAGTCTCGTAAGGTATTGTTTAACAAATTATTTCAATAAATACAATGTGTTATAATGAATGTCATAATTTTTCTTATTTTAGAATCTTCAATGCTTCTCAGAGTCTGCTTGACAAATATGGATGACTTCAAGTAGCAGGGAACATATGGAAATAATCTCCAAGCAGTATGAACAATCTGTAGCACACTCTTAAGGTATTATTTAACCATTTATTGGAATAAATATAATTTGTAATAATGTATTCCATAATTTTTCTTATACTAGAATCTTCCATGCTTCTTGGAGTCTGCCTTACACACATAGTTAACTTCAAGCAGTCAGGAACATATGGAAATCATCTCCAAGCAGTATGAGCACTTTGCCGTAGTCTCTTAAGGTATTTTTTAACAATTTATTTAAACAAATACAATTTGTTATAATGCATGTCATAATTTTTCATATTTTAGCATCTTCCATGTTTTTGTGGAGTTTGCTATATAGAGAACTTCCAGCTGCCAGGGCACTTGGAAAGCATGTCCAGGAGATATGGGCACTCTGCAGCAGTCTTAAGGTATTGTTTTATCAATTTATTTCTAAATGTATTGTCATTATGTATACTTTAACTGTAAATGTTATCATTATGTGGTCCTGCCTTTGATAATTTGTAGCTGTACTATCTTTTGTTTTAGTCCTTTTTCCTTGTTTTGCTTTCCTTATTAAATTAAAAATCTAATTCACAGATCTTCCTTACTTTCTTTTCTTTATACTTTCTTGTCTTGATCATTTTCTGGGTTATGCTCGAGGCAAGAGCAGAACCAAACCGAGGCGGGAGTAAAAAAGCACATTACTCCCGCGCTTTAAAACTTTGCAAAGGGGTAATAAAACCCAATAANTTCATTATATTTTTTCTTACAGAGCCATCAAGGATTTGGTATCTGCCACATGTTGGGAGGAAATGGAGATGGATGGATGCAGGATGTAGTGGCCTTGTACAAATATTCCTTTAAGTGCGATAAGTAAATTAACATCCAATTGTATTACTTAATATAGTCATTTTGTTTCAGCTGAACTAAATGTAACATGACTTTGTTTTGGATGAATGCTTTGTTGGAAATTGATGTTGTATTGTTCACACATTGTGCTCCCCTTATACTTCCTTCCCAACCTTCCATATTTTGAGGGAGGTTACTGTACTACTATGGTGATGTTCAAGCCAGGGACATTTGAAACACATCTTCTAGCAGTGTGGATTTCTGCAGCAGTGTCTTAAGGCATTATTTTACAATTGAGTTCATTAAACACAATATGAGGGTATCAATCTACCAGTCAGTACCAGTGTTGGAGTCCGTGCCTTGTGAATAAGAAGAACTACAAGGCACCAGGGTCAATTGAAGCATATCTCAGTGCAATGTGGAGTCCTGCAGCAGTTCTTAAGGTATTGTACATAATTTAGTTCTTTAAATACATACATGTTACAAAGATGTCATAATTATTCTCATTTCATAATCTTCAATGTTTTGGGTGAGGTTACTATACAATTACAGGCAAGTTCAAGCCAAGGACATTTGAAACATATCTTCTGGCAGTGTGAGCTTCTTCAGTAGTANCTTAAGGTATTATTTAACAATTTCTATAACTTCTTATTTGGAAATTTTTTCTGTTTTTTTAGTCTGCCCAATAAGTGTGGAGAACTTCAATCCATAACGCACTCCAACCAGTGTGGGCTTCTGCACCAGTCTCTTAAGGTATTGTTTTCACAATTTATTTTTATATATCTGGTATGTTATAATTTATGTTATTTTGCAGTATTATATGGTATCGTCAGTTCATTCTGTTTGTCATTTTGAATCCACGCCAGCGTCATTGTCACGCCATCGCACGCTAGTTCATGTATCGCCCTACCAGTCAGTAGCAGTCTCTTTTAGCGTGCAGTTGGTTTACATTTTGGTCTATTTGTGAGTTTGGGCAGCGACTTTGTGTACTCGGCAATGCGTCGCGTGCTTAGTAGATTTTTGCACTTTTTCAAAAATTGTTCAGGATTGTTAGGAATTGTTGTTTAAATAATTAAGGGATTAATTCTGAATGAAACGCAACAAAAATCAGTCAAT
>JARJDZ010001728.1:0-12843 GCA_030264555.1 Aleochara sp. GC000083
TCAAGACCTACAATTTGGTTCTAACTTTAGTTGATTTGGTCCAACCGTTTAAAAGTTATACGCAGTTAAAGACGCGAAAAAAAGCGAAAATTTTGCAATTTTAGGACCCCATTTTTTAAGTTCGGGTATTTCCGATTCCCGCAGAGATTCGGGACCATGACTAATGTTATTTTTTCGTCAAAATACTATTAATGCCCTTTGAATCATCCAAATCGGTCAATTAGTTTCGAAGATATGAAATTTTTTTAAAACTCGAGTGATTTTAAGAAGTTCTTATCGTTTTTTTCGCAGCAAACTTTTTTTTCAAATTTTTTCTTCGAAAGCGATTTCTGCTTTCCTCTTTACCAAAAGGGCACGAACCCATAGATTTTTGGAAAGTGCTCAGCAAGACCTACAATTTGGTTCTAAGTTTTGTTTAATTGGTCCACTCGTTTAAAAGTTATACGCAGTTAAAGAGCGAAAAAAAAGCGAAAATTTTGCATTTTTAGGACCCCAATTTTCTGGTTCTGGTATTTCCGGGTCCCGGAGAAATTCGGGACCATGACCAATGTTATTTTTTCCTCAAAATATGATAAATGCCTTTTGAATCAGCCAAATCGGTCAATTAGTTTCGGAGATATGAAAATTTTTGAAAACTCGAGTGATTTTAAGAATTTATCGTTTTTTTCGCTGCAAACTTTTTTTTCAATTTTTTTCTTCGAATGCGATTTCTGCTTTCCTCTTTGCCAAAAGGGCACGAACCCATAGATTTTTGGAAAGTGTTCAGCAAGACCTACAATTTGGTTCCAGGTTTTGTTTAACGAGTGGACCCGTTTAAAAGTTATACGCAGTTAAAGAGCAAAAAAAAAGCGAAAATTTTGCATTTTTTGGACCCCAATTTTCTGGTTCGGGTATTTCCGAGTCCCGCCGAATTTCGGGACCATGACCAATTTTATTTTTTCGCCAAAATATGATAAATGCCCTTTGAATCATCCAAATCGGTCCATTAGTTCCGAAGATATGAAATTTTTTGAAAACTTTTTTATCAATTTTTACTTCGAATGCGATTTCTGGTTTCCCCTTTGCCAAGAGGGTATGAACTCATAGTTTTTTGGAAAGTGCTTAGCAAGGTGTATAATTTGTTTCTGTCTTTAGTTTAATTGCTACAACTGTTTAAAAGTAATACGCAGTTAAAGACGCAAAAAAGCGAAAATTTTGCATTTTCAGCACATCAATTTTCATGTACGGGTATTTCTGTACCTACAGGGTTTTTTCTTAATGCCTGGTTCACAGAGTTGAGATGATGGTGAATTGCAACAATGAGCGACATGGAAGGCACAGACATTTTAATAATTTAAAAACAGAGATTCGTGTTGAGTAGCGGTGTGATTTCCGTGATGTATGAGCATATTCATTTCGCCTTTCCCTGCGGTCTGTTCGGCACGGGGCGGTGGTTTTCCGTCAAGCACTCCGGGGTTAACTTGTGAAAAGTCTCGTCCGGCGGCGGCGCTCCTCGAAATTAAATTGCGGCTGCTTTCATATGCAAAGTGCAATGCAAATATTATTATTTCATGTTTAACTCGCCCACTTCGCCCCATCTTCAGCCGCCGCCCTCGACAAAGCAGGAGCAAATTTAAAACGCGGAATTTTCCTGGGGACATGCGTCAATCAGAGCGTGGGTGGAACGAATACGTCAGCAGAATGTCAGTGCTTCGAGGCAACGTGGAACAAAACAAATCGGTGAATAATGCGCGAATGCGCAAATAATCCACTTAAACAAAGTAGTGCGGTCGGTCGATGTAAGCCTATTTGGAGATTAATGTGCGTATATTGCCGAATGCACTCGATTGAGGTGCATACATGTGCGTAGCCAACCGCCCCCGAATTACGACGATTCGACTGGAGCCATTGATCGTTCCAGCCGCCTCCAAGCTCAACCCGGAATGGCATTAATCGGGAGAGAGAGGTGTAATGCAGACTTCACCGAATTGCATTCGGTGTGCAAGTTGGCTGGCATTATTCTTTCATTGTGACCTCGAGCCGGGGGCGGCAAGCATAATGAATGTCATGCGAATAACACACCTGATTGCTTGATTAGTTGAATGCAGTCATCAGCTGTTCGCTATTCTGGGAGCAATTTATAAATTGATGTGTCGAAACGAAAAACAGGAAAACAAAGCGTAAAAACTAGTCGATACAAAAAGCGAGTGTTTGAAGGCTGATAAATTTCCAAACCGTACCATCCAATTTATATTATCGCACAACAACCAGCACGCAATTTTATCGTTAGCTTATCTAAATCGGTTTGAATAATCAACCCCCTCTGAAATCCGATCAAAAATGTCAAAATTATTCACCCCACATAAAAATTTCTTCAATTTTGTTTTTTTACCGTACGATGATTTGATCCGTGAATTTGACCTTTTGACACTGGCCGTTTTAGCATTTTGCGAAAAACATGTTGAATACGTAATCATAACACTTCGTATTCTCTTTGGCCGAAAGTGCGGCCGGGAAACTTCTCGGCTCTTCACTTCGCGCGAAGAGCGGGACCGTGACTATAAAGTGTGTTGTGGTTGAGTTTAAGCATTGAATAACGCGGTGTATAAAGTCCATAATTTAACTTGAGGGGGGCGCTCGTGAGGGCGACCCAAGCGCCATCTAGACACCCTCGCCCAGCCCGCTGAATACCTTAATAGTTATAGTGCACTTGGCGGAAAGTTGTCCAACGGAAACTGGAAGAGACGGCAAACATCCCCATTGGGGCTGCACTCATCCCGCCGCTTCCTCCACAGCAAGAACGAGCCGTGTGGACGGCGTAAGGAAGTGCACATTTGCGCTTTGCATCACTTGAGACGCATTAATTTATAATTTAATTCCGATCTCCGGTGACAGTTTTTCTTCGTCGAGGCGCATAACTCGTAATTTACAACTCCGAGCGCTTCAAAGTTATTATAATCTAGTGGATAATTGACTTGACTAAACATAAAATAAATTATTCACTACAGGATAATGCAGAGGTCCTTTATTTATAGAAAGTTTAGAGTGTCATCACTCAAGAATTGGTTACTATTATTATTCTTGAAAAATAAATTCAATTAGTTGTAAATGATCCAAGAAATTAATTTTCGTGCACAAATTTAGATGTAATATAAAAGGCGGAATTCGGAAGTTCTAAGAAGGATACATTTACAACTTCCGACGAAGAGATTTTTGGACCGTTTCCATATTGGGATTCTCTTATATGAGCTATTCTTGTGGTAATATAGGCCACGGTTAAAGTTATTTATACACCACGAATACTCTAATGCTATTCTGGAAATGAATTCCTTTGACCCTTCAGTGTCCTATTAACCGATATAAAAAATCCGGAAAATGCGGAAGATTTTTTTATCCTGGGATAATTCAAACGGATTTTATTTGCACAGAATCACATTGTATAAAAACTGCACGCAGAATTTATTACACAAATCAAAGATAACGTGGATTAATGTGATGTGATGCGCGATATGCTGCACGGATTTGTCCCAGATGTATATATGAATTCGTGAATCCTGCGATGTCGGGCATTTCCGGTATGCGCCCGGCCGAGTGCATAAATTTATTTCGATGTCAAGTAATTAGTGCACGTACAAATATTGACAATTAAAAATGCGGAGTGCAATTAATTTCGTATGAAGCGTGCATTGTGAAATACGAGTATATTATCCTGAACAGGACGAGCGCGGGATGAGGGACGGTAGCGAATGGCGGCTTGTATTGTCGAAATAAATTGGTTTAGCATCGGCTAAAAATGGAAAATATAGGGAATGCTTCGAGTGGCGGGCATTCTATAAATTTTATTTAATCGGAAAATCAAATTAATCAGCGATTAATCGCTGCGAAATGAACTGACTCGAATCTGGACGTAATTTAAAACTTGGCGTTTCACAATCGGTACAATCGAGTTTTTAATTATTGGGTTTTGTTAATTTCGACGCAGTCCATCAAAGCAAACGACGAACATGTTGTATGTTATTCAATCTGGGAAAATAACCTTCCAGCTCGATATCACTACATAAAATTATTGCTGGCAAATTGCATATTGTTCTGTTTACAGAGTGAAATGCTTTGTTTTGAGGGAACTCTCCGAGTTTCATTGAATTTTCCACATAACAAGCAATTTCTACGACTACTCGAATAACTATTATGCGTCCTGCCATACTAGACAATAAAATATGTGTGCTCCAGGATAATTTCAAACTTCCAACTCAAAAACTTATCTTTTCAAATGTCTTCAATTTGTGAAGGTAATTAAATGGGCAACGAATCGATGGTTGGAAATCACGTCTTGGGAATGATATTTATCACCACAAATATTCGGCACGAAGAAAACCTATTTAATATTTTTATAATAGACGCGCGCGTAGTGCATAAATTTCTTTTGCGGAGGCGGGAAATGTATAGCAAGTACGTGCAAAGGAAATTTGGTCGGCGGCCTCCAACCCCTCCGTCCCAGAATATCCATTGTGCGGCCAGGATGTATTCTGGGTCCTCGCGCGCGCAGGATTTCCATCTTTCGTCGGGCGCCATGCGTCCCCACACATGGATGCGTTCCAACACTCCGAAGAGCGAATCCTCGAGGAACGCGGATGCCCTCTCGTGGTGGTGGTGGTGGATTCTATGATGAATATTCAATATCGTCGATTCGACGAATGCGAACGGGAAGGGTTCCGGGGGATTTTACTGGTCTACTTCGATCACTTAGAGGATATCATACGTAAAATATTGCACGGCTTTGATCGTGAATTTTAAAATAGTCGCTCGTTCCCCATCCCTTCCATCAAATCCTGGAACGGAATATGAATATTGGAGTGCATCTACCATCCTACCGAGTGTTTCCACTATTTTCCATCTTAATTATCCCAGAAAGACATCAGCAACTGTTCTGGAAAGCAATTTGAAAAAAAAAGATGACAGGTTGTAAAATTTGTAATTTCTATGTGTGGTCTAAAGTGAGGAATCAATGTTATCCGAAGAAACATCCTGTGCAGTTGTTATCCTTTCAGTTGTTGGTTCAATAGTCGAAAGTAACGAACAAAACGAATGAGTTCTCAATGAGAATGAGAGAAAAATGCTTTATGGTGAAGCGCGCGCCCGGAAAATGGCATCCCACACAATCCGTGTGGATCCATGAAGAGGTCCCTTTTCCAATATTTCCAATATTGGAAAATATAACTTTACTCTATGATCCTCGCATTCATGGACCCATCCGTTTGTCGCTTTGTTTCCAATTCTTTTGGTAACATTCCCAGCTCGACAATGACCAGAAGTAATACCATTAGCTGTGGTGATGATGATTAAAAAGCATCCAGAATGAAGGACTTTATTTCACCAGTTGGTAATGTAATTAGAGTTCAATCAAATCAAATGCAAACACATTTTTTTAATGAAAATATTATTCCTCGATGCAATCATTTCTTCAATTCAACATCTCCTCTGAGAAATTAAAACTTTCAAAATGCCACAACTCGCCGAGTTGTTCTATCAACTAAATCACGATCTAACAAATGAAGAATCCCAACAAAGTAAGGGAAAACCCTCAGGAATATTCATATACTTGGGAAAAGTTTTCCTAGTTTCGATGCATTTCTCCAAACAAATAAAAATAACAATAACCCCACATCCTGCGGGAAGATCATCTCGCAAGTCAACTTCGGGACGACTGACTAAAAAGTAACTTCCTTCATCATTTTCCTCACACACGGGGAAAAACGGGATGAAGTGAAGAAAAACAATATGAAAGTAATGGAGTGAGATGACGATTATGTCTCTATCTGCACGTGGATATAAGTCGGGCTTGACTTTGCTCCCCTTCTTAAGCTTTCTGGAATGGTGGAAATTGCCGCCAGAACTAATCCTTGAATGTTGCAGTGTTTGGCTGCAGGAGGAAAGGCGTCATCTTGCACCCCCTCGAATGGAAACTTTTCGTTTATTTCTGTATTTGTGTAATTTCTGTTGCGTTTTATCGTCCTGGTTCTTCTACCAACTGGTGCAATGGATGCGCATGGTTGGAGGCTGTACATGTTGGCTTGTCAGGTGTCGGACACAATAATAATAGTTGAAGAAAGTTTGCGGCGCGTTCTGCCTCCGATGCAATAAACGTAATGATAATAGAGTGGCGTTCTGGTCTCTAGGATCATTTACACCATTAAATTGCATTCGTTGGGGGGAATGAAGAGAAGGAGTGCTTCCACCCATATCTTTTTGTCCTTCGAGGATAACGTACCATGATATAATTTTATAAACGTCGAATGAGAGGCTAATGTTTTACGGTTTCAGTTTATTTATATTAATTAATAATTAATTTGTATGGCCTGTTGCATGCATTTTAAAATACGGAAATGGAAAAATTATCCTTCGTAAAATGATATTTCACTGCTGTTGTTTTTCCCAAGCTCCAACCAAAATCAACCAGTAAATTTTATATGATTCACCAAATTATTTTAAATTAATTTCACTGCAATAAATAAATTAATATTTCGGTTAATAATTAATGATATTTTCATTAATATTTATTGGGAAAACAACCGTAAAATGTGGTTCCATAAACTTTCTGAAAATTGTATCGAATGAACGTGGAATCATGGGAAGCCTTAACAAAGAAGTTTCTCCTGGCTGAAAATCCTTTTTTCTTTTCCGTACAGCAACCTTAGAAATATCTTAATTTCACTCAAGGGTACTGTCCATTTGTTAGCGGTACTTTAGGGCCCTAATACCCCCAGCATGGGGGGATGGGATTTCATACAAAGCCAATTAATTAAGGTGGATTGTTAAGGACTCTCTTCGGATGAATAAATTTCTTAAAACTGCGCCGGTCCCGAAGGAGCGGGAAGGAACGCGGCCATCATTTGAAATTATGCCTATCAACGGAAGGCTGGTAGAAAATTCATGAGGTGTAACATCGCCCTCGAAAGAATACAAACATTTCGGCGGATGATTGAAGGCAAAAACCATAAAAATGAACATTTCGCAAAAGATTTACCACGAATATGCGAATATGAACGCATCGTCACGTCCTATCATCAGCACCAAGAACGCGGGGGTGGATTGCATATTAGTGGTGAATTCTTCCATCGGAAATTCAGCCGCCTGGGATATCCACCCATGAAGGTAGAGCCATTGGGGCCACACCACACCCGCTGCGGATGAAGGAGAGAAAGTCGAGATTTTTTCCCTCTTAATAGTCTTGGCGTCGATGTGTGAAGGCCCCAAGAGCCAACGCCGGTTGGCATGGGTCATGTATTAGATATTTATCAGATTGATTCATCCGAATGGATCGTTACATTCGTTCACGCACCATAAACGTAACGCTTATCGAGCGGCAGAAATGCACTCAATCGAAGAGGCCCGCAAAGATGCTTGTACGACCATCAACAAACCCACCTTCTGGTTCTTTTTTGGCACCAGTTTACATGCAATCTGCAATTCGAAAAACAAGGAGAAACTTTGTACCATTTCGTGTTGTTTAAACAAATTGTTTCGCTGCAGTAAGTAACTCTGAATGAGGAGAAGAGACTTCAAAGGATTTCTTAGAAACTTGTAATTGAAACGAACGAACTCGAGAGAAACATGTGCATTGAATGGGCGCATATTTCTTCGACGAATTCTTCTCGGGTAACTTTTCTTGCTGCGGAGCATTCTTTGAAACAGATGAAAATATTCATCGGAGCCAGTAATGTTCGAGCCATATGGAGATCCAGAACGTTTGGTGATGGCTGCGTTCCTTGCAAGATAATTTTCTCATCGTCTCAAGACTTTTTTGTTTGTTCACGCTCGAACGGCTATGACCACCAGCCGAACTCTTCCCAACATTTACAAACAGTTGCCGGCCGTTCATCCTCTCGAGGGTGGAGCTGGAAGACGTGCGAAAAGAAGGAATGATGCGCACTAACTAGCAAATTTAATTTCGAAGGAATTCTATTTAACAGCGACCCGGCTAATACGCTTAATGACGTTGATGGTTCTGCAAGGAAGACTTCAAAAATACCACAAGGATCATTCCAGTTATGACACAACTTTTTCCTCATCTTTTTTGCAACCGCATTTTAATGGCTGCTTCGTTACTTTTAATGTGATAAAACTCCTAAATGATCCTTGGAATTTCCCGCGGGATAATGCGCGGATTGATTGTTTACTTGCGCATGAAAAACATTCGCGATGAAAAACCACACATTGCTTTTAACGAATTAGTTTGCTGAAACGCGCTACGCAGGATAAACTCATCTGCTGACATCCAGAACAAGCAAACAAAGCAAATATGAGCGAGCACATGAGGCGACCTGAAAAAATGTGGCAAATAAATTTTAATTAATAATCATCGTTATCGTACTGTTATTACGTTCTGAGGCAGGGGGCGCTGTAGTCACTCCTGCAATCCTGGCGTATCCTGCTGGTAGCTAGTGTTATACGCGCATCCAGCGAAATAAATGCGAATTCCGTGCCAATTAGGTTTTTTTTCCGGACGAATATATGCGCGATTCGGCGTGCTGTTGCAAAATTAACGCATTTTATACAATTTTTCGCGTTTGCGTCTGCCATGTATTGTTAATATGTGCGTGTGATAAAACGCGGCGAACAATGAGGCTGAATCAGGCAACCCGAAAGCATTTTCGGTTGGGAAAATTTGATAGAAATTCAAATACAACTCCGACGACCAGCAGCAAAAGTTTTTCATTTTTTCTGCATCACTTCGCACTTTTTCCACCGCTATCGGTTCCGTCCCGAATTTGCATTGTTTCCATTTTTATCACTGCGCTCCATGCGAGCATCTCCGGTGTAACTTTGATTACAATATCATTAAAAGTTTACATTGTTTATGGCGTCATCCGATGCTAATTTATATGGCGGTAGCCTGCGTCGTAATTACGCTGCTTTGTCCCTGACGGATGAAACCGGATGAAGTTACGCGGCACGCACACAAAGGATAAAGGATAACGCGCACCATGGATAGTGGCACGCGCAAAGGTGAAGGGTAAATTTAATGTTAACAACGCCAGAATTCCCAATAGAATCGCCGCACATACCTGACGCATAATTTAATCAGCGAACGTGTCATATTGGAAAATATGCCCAAAGTTATACCAGACACTCACGAGTCCTTATTTAATATGCCCAACATTTTACCACCGTTTTTTTCTGGTGTTTGTCGTGCGCGAATTCCATGAGTTAATTAGTCCTCGTTTGACGGGGGAATTTAATTTGCGTACCTTGGTATAAATTTCGACGAGATGACCTGCAGGATAATTGATTTCAATTCGATATAGTAGTTCCTGCAGATGAGGTGGATGGTAATTATCATATAGAATCAACCTGCACGCGCTCTCGAGAAGGACGAAGAGCAATTGTGCAAGTTAGCATTTCCATTTCCATAACAGTCAAGTCAACACGCCAGCGTCCATCGCCGACACCATCAAGGACTAATTAGGCCAGACCCACAATCCGAGAGGTTATATCCTCATCGAAACTCGCGCACTTATAGATGAAGATATTAGCGCGCTGCTCGACGAGTGTCGTCGAACTGATAATGACTCCGGAGGGTTTTTTGCGCATGTACCCCCCAGAGAAGATGACTTGATGAATGCGTGTGGCAGGAATGGCGGCAGCGGGAAGGATGTGAATGCGAAGAGTCGTGAGTGCATCCATTAAGACGATTAACATTTATAAGTGCCTGGTGCTTCTCGTCGGGCGCTTCGCAAGAGTAAATCAAATATTTAAGGGATGATTATACACGTTTCCCACTCACTGGAGACTCCTGCTGCCGTGGACGTAGAGTGTAAACTTTGCAGCGAGTCAAACGCCACCTTTAACTTGTGAGAAATGCCCAAAGATAAACGCCCAGAAATAGGATCCAGTTTCTAAGCGATATTATGCAAAAAATGTAACTATTTAAAAGGCAAAGATTTTTTGAGTCAAATTTAATTAAATCCTTCGAAAATACCATCATTTCCTCGTGGCCGGAAAAACCGGAAGGATAACTCGGGAAGTGTTTCCTCACATGAGCGAGTGTACCCGATGAGTTAGAAGAAGTCTATCTGGTTTTTACTCAAGCCTTGGTTGAATTGGCTACATCTCGTCGTATCTTCGTAATGGTGGATGTGGCCCAAACGCCCGGAAAAACTTTTCGGATCAGTGCACCGCTGCTTGAGCGGAACCAGCCTGCAATTCAGAGACGAGTGCATCGAGGTCCGCTCATTTCGTATGCAAAAACGCTCATTATCTGGGATCGACCAATTATGAACCTTAATTATGCAAGCATTGGATGTAATCCACCTCTGCCATCCATGGAAGGATATCCGGTGAATCCATCTTAATTTTTTCATCCAACGAAATAAAGTTGTATTTCGAAAAATAACAAAACACGAGCAATAATTTGTGAGTGTGGTTTAGGTCTGTGAATGGCAGGATTTGCGGCAGGAACTATACAATACTCATGGGTCCACGGAGGTAAACGAAGAAAGGATATTTAAAAGATGAATGGGTTTGTTAATCGCCTTAAATTTCGATTATCTGCGGTACGGCGAACCGCATTGCTCGATTGCTCAATTGAAATCGAAATAATTAACTTTCAGATGGCCGTTTCCTGGGTGTGCACAAGAAGGACCTTCGCTTGCAGTTTCGTCCTATCCTTGCAGTATCCTTGCGTCTCATTTTCCCTGGTACAAAGAAGAGTAATCATACTATGGCTTAGTCTCTCACATAGACGATTGCAATCCAAAACGCAGCAGTTAATTAATGTTGTATACAATTCGATTGTCCGGAACGAGTCTTCCATTTTTATTTACAACTAGTATTTATTGCTCAATTTCCTTCGACTGTTGAAGACCGTTTTACGCCCAATATAAAAAAAACTTGTAAATTAATGTAATTTAATGTCTCTCAGCTTTATAGTCCGCCGATTTGTTCTTAATGAGGCCTTAAAATGAGCCGGCAAAAAGTTTATCGTGATGCAAAAGTTCGCAACATCATCTGTTCCAAAGTGCACAGCATGGGATACAAGAACTCCAACTGAAGAAGTCTGCGCGCGTTGCTGCATCGAGTTCGAAATAAACCACGCAAAGCGGCATTGTATGCAAATGAGATGCGAATTTTGTGTTCTAAGGTTTTAACTTTTGCATGTACAATTGCACCGAATGAGCAAGCTCAGAAAGAAACTTTAAGTTGGTTTTTCCAGGATAAATCTTCGCAGAGCTAGAGTATATTACCGTTCCAATGTTGGAAATTAGTTTACATTTTATTAAATCGACAAAAGGATGGAAAAGCTACGAGCGTTTTTCGTAATTAATTTCAGTCATAGGAAAGGATTTACGAGGAAATTTAAATTGAAATAGCGAGGACACGTTCAGTGCAAAAGCCATTATCCTTCGATGTACCATGAGGAATTAAACCACTTTGACGGCGTAAAACATTGCAATCGCGGCATATTTGCATTTTCATAGTTTATTGCATATTGCGAACGCATTGTATTTGTATTGAAACATGATTACTCGGCGGCAATATTTTTTATATTTTTGTTGTATCTCTGCGATCGCTTGCGCGCTAGCTGCTGTCGCTGCAATCCAATTTTCTTTTATAGTCAAGTGTCAGCGGAAGAGCAAGCAATCGGACCGAATAAAATATATTCGCAACCTTCGAAAGCATTCGCTATTTGTGCGCAAAATCAAAAGGAAACGACTTAAGATGGGAATTTCGTCCGCGTTGGATGGTGCAGTTTTAAAATTAAATAAGGAATTTGTGCCGAAGAAATTGACACACCTTTGAAAATGATGTAGCAGCCACAGATAGGTCTTTTATCTTGGGCTTGGTATCGGGCGTGTTCTTCGGTTCTCTTCCGTCTTTCCTCCGTATCCGTCTGAAGATTAAGTACGATAAGTCGATGATTTCGCGTTTACTCGACGAGCAGCGCATGTTACACCAACTTGCTGGCTTCTATATTGGGTTTAGGTAATATCTAGCGTCTATTATAGGTGCAATATATCTTCCAGAGGACATCTATTTCGCGGAAATCTGTGCAGATTTTTTGTGGAAATTCTTACAAGTGCAGAAAAGCACCTAAAATTTTCCAAGTAAATGGTGAATTCATCAAAATTTATCTCAGAAATCGTTAAATTCAGGGATGTCCTCAAAGATTATGATAGAACATCACCAGAGGCTTATATATATTTAGTTCTCTGTATGCTTTTATGTTCCTGTTATCCGGAAACTTTATGGTGCATTGCTGAAGACGCCCAAGAAGAAAGGGGTTGAACAGTAGGATAGTAGGATAGTCTAGTTAACAATAAAATTCTAATTAATCCAAGCGCAAAGATTAGAAATATGGACAAATAATGGTCGAAATGAAAGCCAGAAAGTAATTGAAGTTTATCCTCATTTCCTCATTTGCTCCAACCAAATGAAAAACCCAAGAATCATGGCTGAATGCTCCGAAGTCAAGCGAATAATTTACTTCATTTACTCCTCCCGTATCGTAATTCTGCCAGTTATCTTCTTTCGAAATTAATTTTATCTCCTTTTTTTGTTTCTTCATCCTGCTAGTGTTGCTGGATGATGCCTCGCTTCATTTGTTCACGTTTCCAATTCCGCATGCCCTCGACATCTCCTTCCTCCTCGAGTCGAGGCGAAGTTTCCTCGAGCTGTCCGTGCCTCGTCGACTTCCTGCGCGCGCCCCACTTCCGGTACGCGCTCAAGACCCAGGGAAAAAGCAGATGAATCCTTGAAGTCGCGGCGGCGGCGGCGAAGGCGGCGGAATCGGCGAAACATGTAAATTCCCCGCGGAGCCGTTAGTGTTAGGTTAGCCGCGCCAATTTCGGCCGCGCCGAGCGCGAA
>JARJDZ010001736.1:0-13803 GCA_030264555.1 Aleochara sp. GC000083
TAGTGGGCTTTGAATGTTTGTCCTTGTTGTGTTTAACAATGTAGTGTTCGTATTTGGGTTCAAATGGGTTCTTCTTGGGATGCACGATTGACGATGAAGAAAACATCATGTCCTTTGGTGCCTGACCCTTCTGATGGGGTTTTACAAAGTGACCCATGTTTGAAGGTCGACTTAATTTTATGAGGTAGCCTTCACTGGGTGAGGTTGTCTCGTAAATCGTGGGTTTTGTGGGGTTGACCACAAAGGGGGTGGTTGCAGGTGATAAAACCACCTTTGTAGGTCTTGGACCCACGAATTCCTGGTTGAACCCCTTCGAAGACTTCGTTGGAACCACTGCATTCATCGGGGTCCAATTGGAATAACTCATCTGAGGATTCTTAAGCAAATTGGAACCCTTCAACTGCTCGAGGACCTTCTGCATGGTCTCCACAAGGGTTCCCAATTGTTGCTCCTTGGAAACCATCTGGACCTGCTCCCTGGGCTTTGGATTATTCTTAGCCATGAAGGCCACCAACTGATTCAACATCTCATTCTGCTTTTCTTCCTTCTGTTTCGCCAATAACAAATTCAGCAGCTGGTTAACAGCCCCCTGCTTCGTTATCTCAGATGGGTCCACCGCTGGAACCCCATAGGACGTACTGGGATACCTGATATTCTTGTTCAACATCATATGGGTTAATGAATTCACTGATGTTTGAAAATCTTGAGGAGTAATATAACTGGGGACATCATAATTCAACCCAGTGTAGAAATCCATGAGTGGGCTGGTGGGTGATGGGACCTCCAAGGACCTTTCACTTACTGGTTTCACATCCTCACTACGCCTGAAATCGTTCTGTAGATAGGAAACCTCATGAGATAATTTTGGAAGAATGACCATGTTCTTTTCTAAGCGAAAGGTCCCATGTGGGTCCTTGATGGGTATATGGGCATCTTCAACATATCCATATTGGATTACAGGTTGATTGAGGGCACAGGTCTTCAGAATGATCAATAAAAAAGTCTGAAATTAAAATTTTTCATTTTGTATACATTTTGAGGTTATTATTATTGCTTATATTATTACTCGAATAAAACTTACAAAAATGGGTTTTACTTGGATCGAATGAAACATGATGGAGTGGTCTTAACACTAGGAACTAAAAATATGAACTACAAAGATTCCTGAGTGGTCATAAGCTTTTATACAAAGACAATTCATGCAGAAAATTCATAAAAAAGTGAGAACATTTTAATTGCATCCTTCATTGCTCCATTATTTTTTGTTAATTGTTAAATGCTTTCTCTAAGGCTCCTCCTCCTCCTTAATGAATGTCCGAAAATGTGGTCATGATCCGTGTAAATAACGCATTAATAAAACAATTTTGTTGCTAATTAATAATGCATTACTTAAACGTGTAATTACCACAAAAATATTCCCAAAACGTGATTACTTTCACTTCTGCATCTCATTATGATAATGACTAAGTTAAATATTCCATGATTACAAGTTTTTGATAGTCATTAAGAAGTACATATTTAGTAAATTAGACTTTATTCAACATTTTGCATATAAATAACAAGTAACAAGCTGAGTAATTAACAAAACAAAACATCAGGGAATCTTCCAGCATTTAGAAATGGGTTGGGACACCATAAACGGAATGAGGGACCACTTTTGGGGCTGAAGTGGTTGGAGGAATGGTGTATTCATAGCCGCTATGAACCGGGGCCACATTGATGACCCTGTGTTCAGGTTCCGGTTGATGGGGCACTCCATAAACCTTATGAGGTGCTGGATATGGGGCTGGAGCTGGGGCCACTTTCACCTCAGTCTTGGGAATGTCGTATTCGTACTTGGTGTGGATGGGTTCAGCATGAATGATGGTCTTGTGCTCTTCAGGGACTCCATAGGTTTGATGGGGTTTGACAGGGGCTGGTGCCGGATATGGGGCTTCAGTTTTCGGGATGGCATATTCGTACTTGGAAACGACCTTCTCGATGGGTCTGGCTGTTTCCTCAACATGGGGGATCCCGTAGGTTTTATGTGGGTGGACCACTTTGGTTTCAGGTGCAGCAGCTGGATATGGGGCTGGGTAAGGTGCCACATATTGTGGTGAGGTCTTAGGGATAGCGTACTCGTATTTGGTGACAATTGGTTCAACAGGATGCACAGGTTCCAGTACCTTCTCCTGTGGGACTCCATAGGTCTTATGTGGTTGGTAAACAGGAGCAGCAGCTGGATATGGGGCTGGGGCTGGGTATGGGGCTTCCTTCACGATGGGCAGAGCTGCAGGATACGGGGCATCATGGACGATTGGTTTCGGTGCTGTCTTCGGGATTTTATACTCGTACTTCGTGACGATGGGTTCCACGGGATGGACGGGTTCGAGGACATGTTCCTGAGGAACACCATAGGTTTTATGAGGTGTAGGTACCACAATGGGGGCTGCAGCTGGATACGGTCCTTCAGGCAACGCTGCTGGATAAGGCGCTGATTTCGGAGCCTCTTTGGGAATGTCGTACTCGTATTTTGTGTAGACTGGTTCAACAGCGACCTCAACATGCTTGGGGACCCCATATTCCTGATGTGGTTCTACAGGAGCTGGTGCTGGATACGGAGCTGGGTACGGTGCAGACTTCGGGGTCGTTTTCGGGATGTCAAACTCGTATTTTGTATGGACAGGTTCCACAGCAACCTCCACGTGTTTCGGGACCCCATATTCTTGGTGAGGCTCTACAGGAGCTGGTGCTGGGTACGGGGCATCTTCAACAACAGCCTTTGGGTATGGGGCATCTTCAACGCTGGCTTCCTCGACCTCAGGAATGGTGTATTCGTACTTGGTCTCAACTGGAACCGCTGGGGGACCGTAGGTTTCAGCTGGTGCTGGATATGGTTTGCTTTCCTCGACGGCTCCAGGATATGGAAGACCATATTCTGGAAGAGGTGCTTCAGCGAATGCACCAAGCACACAGAGTGCCAAAATTGCTGCACGCTTCGAAGACAATGCCAAAATTAGTTTACTGAATTTATGCCACTTGAGAAATACTTACCAACATTATTTTTTTCTTTGTTGTGTGGTTTGGTAGAAAACCGAAATGTTTCTGATACTTTTCCAATGGAAGTTCAGGTTTTTATACGAAGAGAACGAGCCATTAGTGAAGAAGTGACGTTAAAGACTAAAAATAAAAGTTGCAGGGCAGTTGAATGTTAATGACAATGTAATTACATACTTAAAAATCACATTTCTTTCATAAAAAAGTCATTGCCAAAACATTTAGCGCGTTATACAAGTATTGAATTGATATTTCAACTATTGTTTTTGACCCGCAAAAAGGGCCAACGTATGTTAAAATTTTAGATGTATATACATAATCATTATAATAAATTAAAATACATGTAAAAGTATGTTCAACACACTTATTTGTCAGTTTTCTTCTCCTGGTAGATTCTCGCCAAAATTTTCATAATATCAGCATGTTTCGTACCGGGAGAACGATGCAGACCATAATTCTCCTTCACGAATAAAGCAAAACGATTGGCTTCCTTTCTCGGAGTGCAGGGAACAGCTTTTTTGTCACCATCTCGTGAAACTTTATTCAATAACACCTCGAATTTCCCATAGCAGAATCCGCAGCGTTTCTTTTCCAAATTTAATGATTTGGAATATCGTCCAAAACTGAAACAAACATCAATGTTATAAAACTACTAACAAAAAACAAACAATAAATGAAAACTTACCTATAACCACAATTAATACACCTATAGGTGTATTTATAATTAATATCGTAGTCATGACAACGTTTAATTGGAGGTAATTCTGGATAAACAGCCATCGCTTTCCCTGCCCATCGTCTCCAGAAAGGTCCATGTCCATCACTCGTTTTGTTCAGGATAAACGTAGCTGCATGACACAACTCATGCACCAATGTATCCCGCAAACGATCCGCAGAATCCAGGATTTTCTCCGAAAGTTGAACCCGAACCGTCCGCGTTATATTCCCATCACGATGCGTCTGCTTCCTGCAGGAACAATATCCGGCTGTGCCCGTCATCCGAGTACTCCATTCAATTGGAGTATTTTCCGGCAAACCATTGTCAAAAATATTCGCGTTGAATAAATCGAAGAGTTTCTTCGCCAATTCCTTCCGATGAGTTTTGTAATTCGTTTTGAAAATCAATGCGCTTGGATCGCATTTTTCATCAGGCACGTTTTTCGATAACGATGCCAGAAAACTAAACTGTTTCGTCGTTGTGCCTTTCTTGGCTTTAATAGAAGACTTAGTTCGTGGTTTGATTACGAAATCGTCATCAGAATCGGTTTGCGAATCGCCAATTGTTACGTTTTGCAGCTTTTCAGCCAAGTCGTCAGCAGAAGAAGAGCGCTTTTTAGTACGTCGTACATTTCTGGATTTTCTTGGAAGTTCCGGTTCGGAATCGCTGTCTGAATCTATGATGAACTTCTTGGGTTTCGTTTTGTTCGTTCGTAGAGGAGAATTCGAGTCGTCATCATCGTCGAATTGGAGTTTTACTGGTTTTACTCCATCCTTTCCTATCATTGAAAAATTTGCAATTAATCATTTGAATTTGCATGTTATTTTGTGAACTTACTATCGGATGAAATGACGTCAGAATTGGAAGAATTACTTCCACGACTTGGCGTCAAATTTTTGTTGCTTCCTCTTCCGGAAGAAGTATCGTCATCAACGCATGAAGGTCTGAAGAATGGAGATTTCAAATTCGATTCGATCCGATGCTTCTGGAGACTCTTCAGCAAACTCTGAGATTTTGCTCTTTCACTGTCCAGATATGGATTTCGATAGATGTCCACATTATCCAAACGTTTCTTGCGTCTGAAACATGAAGTATTTAACATTTTAAAACCCATTTTAGTTGTTAACAAAACAATGGGGAAATAATTTACAAACAAAGCAATACCCACAATTCATTTGTTTTTGGTTTTTCAACTGGTTTTTCCTGCACTCTTGGAGACAAAATTTCCAATTTCTTGTCATGCCATGAATTTCCATAAATGGAATCCAACATCTTGCATATTTCTTCATTGTCATCCAATAGTTTATTTTCCTGTGCAGGTGTAAATGTACCTAGAACATGAAAAACATTAGAAATTGAAAAATAATTCAAAAACAATTACTACCTTTGTTGTTTTTTGATATTTCTTCTTGCTTTACTTGTTGCTTCTTATTGGATCTTTCTTTATTTATATTATTTGCCCTGGATGCACCCTTATTATTTTCTAATAAATTATTTTTGATATTACCTGGAGATTTTACAATAATGCCCAAAGCTTTTAAAAATTCTTTATTTGTATCCTTTTTGCTATCTTTATGATCAACAGGAAGACTGCTAGCTTTACTAGCTTTATCACTATTGTTAATGATATTTTGTTTATTACTGAAATCATTTTTAGGACTCAGAACAGCTTTGGGTTGCTCACATTGCTTTCTTGGTTTCTGCTTCATCCACTCATCAAATCTTAGCTGATTTGCTTCACTCATAAATGTTGAATTAATCGCAATCTTCTCATTAGAACTTTTCAGTTTCCTAGGTGTTGATTTAGGTTTGCTGTTACCTTTGTCATCAATGTGATCTGGTTTGAATTTAGCAACCTCTGCAATCCATTCCTTAATACTCTTTATTTTGAGTGGTGATAAGTCATTATTTATCTCAATTTCTCCTGAATTATTATCATTCTTGGGTGGTGATGGAGGAATAATATCTTCCTCTCTATTATTATCATTGGGTTGTGTTGGAGGAATAATAATATCCTCACCACTCTCATTGTGGATATCTTCTTTTGATGAACTAATTACAATATCTTCTCCTTCAGGTAATCTTTCTGGTTTCTTATCTGTGCTTTCACATGATTCCTCATCATCTGTGGAGTCAATTACAATCACAGTTTCATTTGGTAAAGCAGGCAAACGTTTTAATGACTGATATGATGAGGCACTAGCTAATGATTCTGATTTCGTTGATTCACTTGATGTCCATTCAACTGCTCTCACCTCTTTATTGTTAAGTGACTGTGGTAATTTATCATATATAGAAGATCGTCGCATGTTTTTCTTCAATGACAGCTTAGAGGGCCCTAAAAGAACTGCATGTTTATCTGTTTCAACATATTCGTTAAGTACATACCTTTTCTGTTTACATTTTTCTTTCTAAAGGTAATCTTAGGCGACATGGGTGGAGCGAATTCCATATCATCCAGGGATAGATCCATGATGTACAATCATTAATAATATGTGTATAACACGTGTAGCACACGTAAAATATCTTTGAGCTTAGAAAAATTGTAAAAAAAACTGACCGTTGAGTAAAATTTCAAACAAATTTATAGGTTGTCTGGGGCTTCAGTACGTTCCACGCAAACGCAAAGAATGAAATTGTATTTCATTAATATAGAAGTTTTTATTAAATTATTACAAGGAAAGCGGTAGATTCATTCATTATTAATATTTTATAGTTACAGGGACGACAAAAATTGAATGCATATTTTATTTTTATTTTTGCAAATGAATTTCCTATTATCGTTGAACGAACTTTAACCAATAGCGATTTACAGTATTCAAGTATTTAACTAGGCAGTGGCAGAGGTCGCTACCTGTATTAAAGCGGAATAAAATTAAAAACTAAAAAATATTATTATTTGGTTTAATTATATAAAAAACTGGTCAGACTAATTGCAAATAGTATTATTAATTAATCAAATTCAATAATTTGTGAAAATATGTCTTAATTTGTCTAAAAATGTATTTTTTGTCGGTACTACTTTTTCATTTTCTGTGCAGGCGTTGTCACCGCGTCCTACGCGTAGCTTGGCGTAGGTTAGCGTGGGTTTTTGCCGGTCATCATTTATTGCTGGTCATCGTCGTTGCTGCAGTGTATTTTACGTAATTGTTAATAAAAATGTTGGGTAATTTGCAACAATTTCAACCACCTGAAAATGGAAATATTGCGTTGTGTGAAGTGGAAGGAAGAGTGCATTCGATGCCGTTTAGCTGTGCCAATGTTATGGCTTTCACGACCACGGTATGTACCATTAGAATTCATATATGAGAATCGTCATAGACTATTCTTTTATTCAAGACAGAAAAACACCCCGTTATACACATTACAAGAGATTTACTACACCCAAATAAGCTAATGGAAGAAGGCAAAGACCTGCTTCTGCCAGTTGAAACCACATTTCTCAAACAACTCACACAGACTTACTGGGAACAGGGTTTCCGAGAAGCAGTGAGGCAAGCCTCATTGCACCACCAAGTGCTTGTAGCCAAGGGTGCTAGATTGTTGCTTAAACTTATGGATAAGATCAACAACTTCAAGGTCTTACTCAACCCCACTGCCATAAAAAGCCATGATGTATTAATAACAGATTATGTACAAATTAGAAATTGGCCTGCGACTCCAATAAGAGCAATTGCATGGCATCCAAACATCATGAAGATCGCAGTGGCTGCATCTGATGATGTAGTCAGAATCTATGGCTGTGAAAACAATCTCATCCCAATCTTGAAATGCAAGCAGCAGCGTCGCATTACATGCTTAGCGTGGCGTTTCATGAGCAATTCTGATATTGCAGTCGGCTGCGAAACCGGCGTGATCATTTGGAATGTCGACCCGAATTCGATGGTCACCCGACCGTCCATGAATCACGCCATCATTCTGCACCGCATCGAGCACCAGCCCGTCGTCAGCGTATGCTGGAGCCCACGCGGCGACATCCTCGCCACGGCCGCTGCGAACGACGCCCACCTTCTGCTCTGGGACCCGGAGATGGATCGCACCAGCAGCCTGAAACGACCGGGTACGACGGGCCACAACCTGCTGAAATGGTCCCCGGCCGGCGATAAATTATTCGCCGCCACAACGATGTACGTGTTCCGCGTCTGGGACTGCGTCACCTGGAAGGCGGACCGATGGAGCGTGCAGACAGGTAGAGTTCAGGCAAGCTGCTGGTCGCCTGACGGCCGGCATTTGTTGTTTTGTACTAGCGAGGAGCCGATCGTCTATTTGCTGAGCTTCGGGCAGAGCGACATCCTGCTGACTGCGAAGGCTCCCACGGCGAGCGACGCGGTGCCGCTGTTCGATGTCAGCAAGGTGGACCTGGACGGCGTCGTCGCAGGCGGTCGAGTCCGGTGCATGGAGTGGGATCGCCGCGGGAATCATCTGGCGATGCTGTTCCAGGACAGCAATGTCGTCGCAGTCTTCACCGTCATCATGGAGCCTGCACTTCAATTATCACCTGGGTGAGTGTTTGCTTCATTCTTTTGCTTTGCTTTTCTTTGCTGCATGAGTAGCGCGCATTGCATGTTGAATATGAAGCGGTACGCCCGGAAATTTTCCTGTCGCCTTGCACCCTTGGAAGATGATCTTCCTACAATTCATGGCTTGAAACCAAGTCCATGATTTGGTGCACCCTCATGTATTCAAACTGTTCAGGACAGTTTGAACAGTCCAGAAATGGTACATATAATTGAACCTGCAAGATTTGCTATGTATCGTAACATCTAAACATTGGATATTGTTGCATCTACCCAGTTTGCAATCACAGCTTTTGCATATAAGTCTCTTCTCTAACAACTGAGAACATTTAAACCAACCAGCTTTGCTATATTGCTTTATAATTTGGTATCTAATAACGTAGAAAAGTCGTAGTAATAGAAACGTAGCTTCTTGGTGCATGGCAGTGCTAGTAATTGGTTTAGAAAACCTCAAATGAATTTGTTTATAGATTCCTCATAAACGGCAACAGCGAGGAGACACCAAGCACAATCTCGTTTCAAAACAATTTCGAACACGGCGCTTGCCTATCCATCGGATGGTCAAGCGGCCGTTTACAGCATTTCCCAATCGTCTATTCCGACAAGCTGTTGCCAACTCCCAGCCCACACAGCAACGCTAACTCGGGCCCAACATTCGCACTGTCATCGCCAAGTCGTTATTACCTACCGTGATCTTGTGGTCACCCATGGAGAGGTCTTCCACCGAACCAAACGCCTCGTTATCTAATATTTAATTGTACATTGCTATGCTACATTGCTATAAGTTATATAATCGTTGCAAACGCATCCTCATCGTTCGCATTGTTGCGATGGTGATTACCCTCAGAAAGCTAACAAGAGATTCGATACTTTGTCATAACTTCTGCGTATTTTCGTTGCGTTATTTAACTAGGATATTGTATTTGATATTGGATCCCATTCCATATCGTTTCTCTCCTGGTGCGTGTTCATTCGGTGCGCCTTTCCTTATGAAGCGATTTCGCGTCTGTGTCTCTCTCGATTGTTATTTATTTTTGGGCGGATAAATTGCTTTTCGCCGGTGGAATATCAATAACGTTGGCAAATAGGATAAGGATACGGATAGCGTTGTATAATATGATATTTGAGTGTATAGCCGGTTTGTGTAAATGCTCTTCCAGCGCCTCGAATCGACGATTTGCGGATGGATATTATTTGCGCGCGCGTTTGCAATATCGCGTTCCTAGCATTGCGAAATGATGATGATCATTGACACAACAAAATAACCAACCATGGTTCAGGTGTAGCATTCGATTCCATTTCTCTTATTTGTTATTCGTTACCGAAGACATCATTGTTATTCAGATACTCTTACAGAGTGTGGAAATAGGTTTCGTAGTTATAAAAAATGTATCTTCAGAAATTGCTACGAAAGCTTTATGAAGTTAAAATTTTTTGTCGAAAACTTTCAATGGGTGTAATTTTATAAAGTTATTCATTGAAACTGTTTTAAGTGAAGAAGGAGGATTCAATTAGTAGAATTCCGGGAGTAGAATTGATGTAGGTCATAAAAAAACTTCATAAGACTCGTGTATCATGAAATTTCATTACAAGTTTAATTGAACTACGATAGTTCTCGAAGCCCGGTATAAAAAATAACAGTCAATACTAAACCAGCCTACAAATGCTCTCATGCTTCCCACTCGGGAAATCTAGGAAGATATATGGTGCTCGTTATTGAGCGCCATATCGAATTGTGTTCGGGATGATGGCACACGCTTGAGAATTCAATACGCATATCAGCACCCCAGATAATAGTCATCATGAACATTGTACGCGTTTAAAGTGAAACATGCGTTTCTTCTTCTCGCCCATTGTCGCCACGCGCAGTTGTCGAAAGCCAACCTTCCGGAAAATCTAATGCAAACGTCGTCGTTGACGTCCCACTTCTCGGCTGGCAGTGTTTGCACGATTTCCTCCCTGTGTACTTGCAGATTGCCTGCCAAATTACGTGCGCTTTACTTTGTCATACTTAGCGCCAGCCGGAAGCCGGTAACAAATATTCCAATGCTCAATCACACGGATAGATTTTGCGCGTTATCGGCCAAAGGTGCCGAAAGCCCACTTGAATGGACTGGGAATACATTCATCAGGCTCGTGGAAATGGGTCCACGATCCTTGCGGAAAAAAGGGCCACTAGGCACTTAGTCCGCAGATGAAAGCGGATATTTATGGCCTTCTTTTTTCGCACGAGGAGAATGGAATCGACCTCAAAGTGCCACCATGAACATTAAATCAGGGTCTTAACGAACTGAACTGAACTTTGGGCTGTTTCAGACCTGTCCACATGCAATCTAAATCATCTATTTGATCCCATTCCAAACCAAGTGAAATTTCAGTAGGAATCTTTTATTACTGCACCTCGATTGAAGTGTAATAAAATGTTAATAAACCTCATCGGGATTGCTTCCAGTGACCCGAATGAACTTCATATCCCCATTGTCGGAGGAAGGTATCACCACTGATCAGTATGCTCGACCCATTTCATGGTTCCAGGTCTATGAGACCTTCTGACTTGGCATAGCACGTGACGTGCTTCGACAAATAAATAGAATGAGCGCAATTTTGATGCATTGCCCAGCGATGCGAGCATCGCATATGAGCGCATTCTTTCGAGATACGCTCTTCCATTCCTGTTCGACCTTCGTCGTCGTCGTCCTCATCCTGGCATGTGGCATATTATATTTCGAGCCACCCGGCTCTTATGTATGTGGAGTGATGCGTGGCGTTTTCCTATTACTCAAATTGCGATTCCGGCCGATTTTTTTGCTTGCCTCCTCCTCGTTCTTCGCCGCATTTTTCTAGCAATTGATTTTTGTTGCATCAGTGGTGCGTGTTTTCTCTGACAGACATTTGAATGGCGCGACGAATTCCGTCCACGTTTCACCGGATGGGCGCTTCCTTTTTTTCGCGTGCTTCTTGTTTCGTGGATTTTTTTTTCTACCTCGGGATTGATCGTTGGTGTCACATGCGTTTAGACGGGAGATATATTTCGGCGTTAAAAATAGTTCTAAGTCCGAGAAACAGCATTCTGACAAATGATCGCTCACTTGATTTTCAATCGTGACGGTTTTATCAACGGTAATCAAATATTTTCTAACAAGACAACAGATTAATTCGCTCTTTCACAAACAAACACGAATATCAATCATCATCAGCGGTGATTAACAAGTTAAATGCCATTTGCAATTCGATTCACACATGTTGGGAAAGCTTCACATGCCACTTTCCATTTGTATTACAACTGTAATCGCTACAAATCGATTTCTCTGGTGTGCTTCGAGCTGAATTGCATGATTACAAGCCGTGAGCAAAGCCAAACAATTGTAATGATTTCATCTGGTTGGTTTCTCGAGGTCAACTTGAATTTATTTTTTTAATCCATAATCCAAAAAGCTAAAATAATAATTTTGCACCTTTTGTACCTTAAACTTCACAATGCATTAATTATTATTAGCAAACCTTTGCTAATCAAGCTAGGAAATCGGATTAATGAAGGTGTATACAAATATAATTACAAGTAAATGGAAGCGTTTGGAAAAAGTAATTGAATTCTCTGAGCGCTCTCACTCTTAATGAATCCTGCTCGTATTGCATCAACCTGACACATCCTTAAATGTGCGCCATTGGAGGCGGCGTGAAGCATTGAAGCTTCGAAGAGAAGTTGACTGAATGATTCTCATTTATTTTAATCGCATTACGTTGCGTTACGTGAACGCATTGTTCGCATCAATTTCTATAATTGAAGTTAATTCCATTCGGCAATTTGATTTGTTTTTGCTTCGAATTTACTCCATTGTTCATTTGAGTGATTCAACTTTCATTCAATCCTTAGGAAACTTAAAACTAGTTTTTAGTACTCTTTTGTTTTTCCATTAAAAAATCATTACTTTCTGAATTTCCGAATTAAACGACTAAATAAATATTTATTTTCCAACTAATACAACATTATTAGTGTTGTTTATTAGTTACAGTCAGGAATTGCAATAAATTTCAATTAAATCTACATATTTTGTGCCCTCTGGTTTCCATTATGAACTAAATTTGCTCCATTCCGAATTAATCATTGTTTATGCGTTCTTTTACGTTGCAAAATTGATGCAGTGTAATTAAAGTATTGATTCGCCTGCTTTTTGTTTACTAATTCGTCGAGAGAATTGCAATATCATTTTTTGTAAATATTATCTGCAAAAATATTATTGTGCGCTAACATAATAACCAACTCACAATCAGTTGGTTTATTTGCATCTTTTTTGCATATTGTTTTTTTGTTTTATTTACATTGCAACTGACTTTGTTAGTTTTAACAACGTAATTTATTTGGAATATTAATCAATTTTTTACGTTGACAACAAAATATTTTAATATTGGTCTCGTTTAGATTTACATAAAGGATGATTTTCAAATGAAAAACAGTTCGGAATTAATTAATTCCATAGCAAACTAGAATGAAATTGATTTTATTGCAAAACAAAAAGGAGTAATCCTCCCAGAGGAACAATGCGGTATAAACAAAAGTAATTAAAACAAATTCCACTTAATTTTAAAAAGATTTAAGGATTACACTGCAGCGTTGTTGGAAAGCCAGAGTAAATAGATTATGAAATCCATTAAGTTGAAAAATCCACTTTTTATTCCCCCATCAGCCACACACTCACATACAGATACATACGAGGATTTATATACAGATTGTTTCTATTTAAAATTTTGTACTGCAAAATTTTCGCTTTTTTTCGCTCGTTTAGCTGCGTATAACTTTTAAACGCTTGGGCCAATTGAACTAAAGTTAGAACCAAATTGTAGGTCGTGATGAGTACTTTCCAAAAATGTATGAGTTAATGCCCTTTTGATCCTAGGGAGAGTAGCAAACGCGTTCGAAGAAAAAAATTGAAAAAAAAGTTTGTAGCGAAAAAAGCGATATGAAATTATTAAAATCGCTCGAGTTTTCAAAAATTTTCATATCTCCGAAACTAATAGACCGATTTGGATGATTCAAACGGCATTTATCATATTTCGACGAAAAAATAACCTTGATCATGGTCTCAAATTCGTACAGGACTCAGAAATACCCGAACTTGAAAAATGGGGTCCTAAAAATGCAAAATTTTCGCTTTTTTTCGCTCGTTTAGCTGCGTATAACTTTTAAACGCTTGGGCCCATTGAACTAAAGTTAGAACCAAATTGTAGGTCGTGATGAGCACTTTCCAAAAATGTATGGGTTAATGCCCTTTTAGTCCCAGGAAGAGTAGAAAACGCGTTCGAAGAAAAAAATTGAAAAAAAAGTTTGTAGCGAAAAAAGTGATATGAAATTCTTCAAATCGTTCGAGTTTTCAAAAATTTTCATATCTCCGAAACTAATAGACCGATTTGGATGATTCAAACGGCATTTATCATATTTTGACGAAAAAATAACATTGGTCATGGTCCCAAATTCCTCCGGGACTCAGAAATACGAAAACATAAAAAATGGGGTTCTAAAAATGCAAAATTTTC
>JARJDZ010001738.1:0-16482 GCA_030264555.1 Aleochara sp. GC000083
TAAGATTTTTATATTATTGATATTTTAAAAGTTATCCTTCCATAAATTTAGGAGGTACTGAAAAAAACCACGCAGTATGGTGTAATTATGTTTTCCAAAAGCAATTTGCAGATATCTTCGAAATTTTTAAAGATATCGAAAAATTTTTCAAATAAAACTTATAGACAATTAAATTATCTATAAAATTTTATTCTTTTTAAATTTTCATAGCGTTGATAGTTTAGAAGTTATCCTTGCATAAATTTTGGAAGCACTAAAAAATCAAGAACAGGTATTACTTAAAAGTTTAATTGTGATTTCCTGATGAAATTTGCAGATATCTTAGTAATTATCAAAGATAACAAAAAATTATTCAAACAAGATTTGTAGACAATTAAATTGTCTATAAAAATGTATTCTTGTAAAATTTTGAAAGAATCGTTAGTTTAGAAGTTATCATTGTGTAATCATTTAATATACTATCAAAAATCAAACAGTAATTGTATAATATTTCCCATGGAAATTTTTTAGATGATGAAAGATATTTTGGAAACCATTGAAGATATCAAAAAAATGTTCATATAAAATATGAAGATAATTAAATTATCTATAGAATTTAGTTCTTGTAAAATTTTTGGAAATATGATATTTTCAAAGTTATCTTTGTATAAACATAAAATCTACTGATCTTTGTGAAAATAAATGTCAGATTTCCTATTCTCCTTTGTGAATATTTTTCCCTGAGGAATTCCACGTGGAAGTTAAAGGTAGATTTGGAGGCCAAGGACTCCTTTGAAGAAACATAAGACGCCCGATGAGAAATACAAGGACTTCAACTTGAACTCCTCGAATGACATTCGATTTCTTTGCTCTTTTTCCAAAGATCTTATTGAATTTACACCAAAAATTTAATTCGACTCTGAGAACTTGAACTACAAAAGTGTAAGAAAAGTATTGAAGGACTTTTGTATTGTTTTTTGCAGGACAATTACAGGATAACAAAAGGTTATGTTTCATTAGTTGCATAACATTTGAATTGTCACTTCAGGAAATCCTTATTTTCTTAGCATTTTGTTAATTATTATAATTATTAACATGATATATTTTATTATATTATTCTTATTCTAAAATTATTGTGCAAAATATAGTTGCAAAACTTCTGAAATAAATAAATTACTTAAAAACTAATTAATAAATTAAAAATGACTACATTGTACCGTGAACTTGAAACATTTTGCAAAACATGGGTTAAGTCACATCATCATCCTGCCCTCTTCCTGTTGATGTTCCTGATGTTGACCGAGCCCGAGACGTGGCATTAATATCCTGGATCGAACGCCGCCGTCGAAACCCAGACCCGATTCGGGCGGCACGTCGAACAACCCTCCATGGCCGCTACTCGCTGCCGCCCCATCGAACAAGCCGCCCCCGATACTGTGCGACGAGTGATCAATTGGTGGTTGTCCATGTTGCCATCTTCGATCGTATAACCCTAAAAACAACAATTTTCCATTCATCAACTAACGCCATCTATCGACAAATTGGACGATTATTTATCAAAATAATTAATTAATCGATTATTGCAAATTGATCTCCAGAAATAATTGCAAACTTACAATGCCTTGTTGGTACATGAGGTGGCGATTGGTACAAACCATAGTTGAGGTGACTCGTGGCAATCTTCTTGAGTCCTTGAATTGAGGTTAGAATCAGGGCGAGTTTGGCGAGCATTAGGGCTTTCCCTCCGAGAACAGCGAGGAATTGGAAGCCCAAAGGGATGGCAATGATCGCCATCGCCATGGATCCGAAGAGAAGAAGGCCCATCATGTCGTTACCCTTTCTTCGATGATGGCGTCGTCGACCTTTTTTAACATAGGTTTTTAATTGCAGATATCTTCTATTTTATACAAGCTACAAAAATTTAGTTATTAACAAAGTTGTAGATAATTTAATTGGCTACAATATTTATTTGAGAGATGTTTTTATATTATCAATACTTTCTGAAATATTTGGAATCTTTTATGAATTGCCAAATAAACGTACAAGAAAGTAATTGAAAAATTTCAAAATGTTTGGAGGTATATTTCTCGGAAACCGTTGAAGATAACAAAATTTTGTTTATAACAAAAATTATTTAGTGGATAATTAGCTATAACTTTTATTTAAACAATTTTTTGATATCGTTAATATCCTCGGAGTTATTTGAATTTGTTTAAAAGATGCCAGACATAATCCATTTACATTTCAGAATATTATGATATTTATGAGTGTGTACTTTGTAAGTCGATATCTTGAAAACTAACTGACTTATGTAAATTTTTAATATAAACAAATTTATAGACAATTTAATTTTCTACAACTTTTGTTTAAACGAATTTTTGATATTGTTAATAATTTCGGAATTATTTGTTATTTTATTCGAAGTATCAAATCTACTTATAATAAAGTAAAACATAAAACTTAAAAATGTTTAGACGTAAATAACTTTGAAACCGTTAACGCTAATGAAATTATGTATTTAATAAAATTTATAGACAAGATAATTAGCTATAAGTTTTATTTGTACAATTTTTTGATATTGTTATTATCTTCGAAGTTATTGGGAATTATTTACAGAACATAAAGAGTTACATATCTTCCTTTCTGAAGATTGAGATAATTTACGACTATGTACTTTGAAGAAGTATATCTCATAAGCCATTAAAGTTATGTAAAAACTCTTAATAAACAAAGTTATAAACAATTTAATTTTGTATTTAAATAAATTTCAATAAAATTTTAAAACTCCTAATAGTTTCTGAAATATTTGAATTTGTTTATAAAAAAGGACATTCAACATAGCTTTAATTCAACTGCAAATATCAACAAAACGGTTAAAGATAGCGAAAATGTTGTAATGAGGAAATTTATGATGAATTTACTACGTTAATAGATAAACTTCTCAAATTTAAGATGAGTTAATTATTTCTCTCAGAATTCTCTTATAATTAATATGTAAAATTGTAACCAAATGGACAAAATATTAAAGATTCGATTTAAGCAAAAATCAGTCGGAGATCTGCAAATATTTACATATATTGTAATAAATAATTGAATTCTGAACAATTTTCATTGGAAACTTTTCACCCCACCCCTGCTCATTAACCCGTTACAAGGCGACAAATTAGGAATTGTCGCCTCTCCGTCAAAACACCAAACAAAACTGGACGCAAAACAATAAATCTCGCTAATTATCGTTGATAAATACCTTGGAAGAAGTCGACGCTGACATTCCTCGGCAGAGGAATCTGCAGTGCGTGGGTGCGCAGAAATCGAGTCAACCGTTGAACGAGAGCCGCCCTCAAACTTCCGCCCTCATCATCACCACCTTCCGCACCTCTTCGACTGACACGATGCGAACGCATTTCATTAATTAAGCGATGAAGCGAAGCAATCGTAATTACGCATACCTGAACGCCGTGCTATTGTTGTCGGGGGCGGCACGCGTCTTCACGAAGCGCACCCCACCGAAGAACGGCACCGGAATGATCTCCCGATCAATGAATTGATCGATCGCACGAAGCCCAGCTTCCCGGACGCAGACGAGCATCTTGGATCGCTCACAACGACGGCCATTCGGGCGCACTTCCGGTTCACCGACGACGCACAACGTGCACAGCGCGGCCGCACAGAGGGCGTAACGAACGGCGAGCATTTTCGAAGCGATCTACACGACAAGCCGGATGCGGACCGGAAGTGACATTATTGGCGTCGCAACGGCTACTGTCTCCGCGTGTAATCATACCCGTTGTATTTATTCGCGTGTCGTGACCTTGCAGCATGCAGCGGAAATGGGGGTGGCGCCATTGCGGCCGATGTGGTGCGTGAAGAATGCATATGCATCGCTGATGCATGTCGGGAATTGAGGACACCTCGATTCGCCTTCGAATTGTCGCATTGCTAATTGTTTTCCAGAGAAATTCAGTCGAGAAATCCGCAAATTTGCAAATCAATTCCCAAGTATAAATCATCGATTGATGAGATTTATCTGCTGATTGATCGATAGATCATCGATTGATGTATCAATGTGATGGGTGGTCGTGAATTATGTTATTATGCTCTGATTATTGCTAAATACGTTCGGCATTTGTCGTTTAACGCAAAAATTAACCGAACGGTATTTGTTTATTGTTTGTTGTTGTTGCTACTTATGATATTGATTAGTGCACTCGATTTTTCCTCAGGTATCAGAAACTCTTTACGAATGTGAAGTAAAAGTAGATATTTAATAATGTAATCATTAGTTTGTATGATAGGCGACAATACCAATTTTATGCAGCTTGCAACTCTTAAACTATCACTGATATGGAAAATTGTTTTAAGCAAAACTTGTAGATAATTATCCATTTTATAAGTATCCACTTGAAGTTTCACATAAAAATAATAAATTATTTAAATAACTATGTATTATTTGAAATTTCTTGAAGAAATTTTAAGTTTTTCATGTTCATCTGCCAAACTATCAATTCCAGCAAATTATTTTTCAAATAAAAGTTGTAGATCTATTTATTGTTTATAACTTTTCTTAATGACAAATTTTTGTAACATTAATATTTACAAAGCAATTCCTCTTATAAAATCAAATCATTTTCTTTATCAAGGAATTAGTTTAGAAATGTCGTTATTGATTTCTGATAAAGATTACTAATTGTAGTTTACTAAATTATTATTTAATAACAAATAGGTTTAGTTAATATGTAAAAACCGGAAATTGTTATTTGGCAGAAACAACAAATAATAATTCCTTAATAATTCGATAATTAAAATCATGGAAACGAAAACAAATTTTAAGCAGACTTTACCTGCTCATTAAAATCATTTAAATGTTAATATATTTGTTTATTTGCAAATTATTTAATATTTCGTTTCATTTGTTGTATAATAATTAAATATTGACTGGTATTCTTAATTATGCTAATTTCAATATGTGTAACAAAATGTAAACGAATAAATATGGAAAAGTACCGTAAATTTATCAGGTAAACATTTGCAAATTGCAAAAAATTGTTGACAAATAAATTGCAATTTATAGAACACGTAGCGCCATCATTCGCAAAATTTATAAAACAGCAGTAGCTCTAACGCAATTTCAGATTTCTCCAAAATCACTTGCCAAAAAACACCTCTAGATGTCTCGACCTGTTGCTTAATAACATAAATTGCCAAAAATTCGCGATTTGCAAAATTCATAAATTGTACACCAATGATACCATGATACAATGATACTACATCTAAAATTTTAAATGAAAAATATTGAACAAATATTCCAAAACGGTAAATTCTTGTTTTGCAATATTTTGCAAGATTTTTTCTTGCAATTTCCAACGAACCATGAACCTAAACATCCTGATAACTCTTATCAGACTCTCGAAGGAGCAGGAAAATGTATCAAGGGATTCCTGGACAATGAGGGAACAGAAAGTATCGAAAGCAATCTCATCGAACAAAACGCTAGTTTTTCCGGCCTCGATTTTCATCGACTGGCGACATCTCCGACGTCGTTTCCATTATCGTTGCCCTCGTTGTGCTCGCAATATATACTTTTTGCCTACCCCCCCGCATCCCGCACCCGTATCTTCAATTCGCTTCCCGGTTTTCCGGTTTTTGCGGTCTTTTTGTCAACGTCTGCGCTGGCCAACAAGGCAACTTAATCGCTTCCTTGCTTTCCCACCCCCGCAAGCTGCTTCAGTGCGCGTTTATAGCGTGTATAATTCGAGAAATGTGACAGATGTTTATCGGGAATTTCGGGGATTTCCGGGAATGCAATCCAATCCGACGACAATACTAATCTATCACGTTTTTTATGTTCATGCGATTTCTTAGATTTAAAGTCTCATATCTTCGAAACTATTGAAGATGAGATAAATATTTTTTGCGGAAATTATTGCTGATTAAATTCCCTTCAATGAGGAAGTAACGAATTTGTTATTAATTATGATATCATAATTGATATTTCATAAAGAATTCGAAATATCTGATTTGAAACAAAGTGCGTTATTATTTTGATATATAACTTTTTAAATATTATTATTTCTGAAAAATTATTTAAATAAAAGTTATTGATAATTAAATGCTTAATAATTTTCTTCATTATAAATTTTTCGATAAAGTTAATATTTTTGAAGATAATTGTTTTCAAATTTTTATTACCATTATAAACAAAATTAATTGATATCTAACTTTGTAACTTCGAGAATATTAACAATATGAAAAAATACCTTTAATAAAACTTATAGATAATTAAATTGTTAATAATTTTCCATATACACAAGTTTCTCGTAAAGTCAATATTTTCGAAGATAATTGCTATCAAACTTCGAACAATATAATAATCAAAACTTTCTATAATTTGCTTAATAACTCCATCCCTAATGAAAATATCGAAAAATAAGTCAAATAAAACTTGTAGAAAATTAAGTGCCCAAAAAGTTTGCTTATGAGTAATTTTGCGATAAAACTAATATTTTCCAAGATAATTGGTATCAAACTTCAAATAACATCGCATGGTAATTTCATCCATTACACAAATGACGTTTCCCTCATATTTATCAGGATCCAAATCTACCTACATGGAAAAATCGATATAATAACGATTTGGCAGGAGTGATACATACACGGGGTGCATGTAAAACGGAAAACGGAAGCGCCGGATGTGTTCCTCCTCCGCCTTTTTCCAACTTTCCCGAAACGCGATCGTTACACGTTCGATGCTCGGAAAGCATCGCATATTTTGATTTACGAATTTTACGAATTGCCGCCTCCCGTGTTCGTGCGGTGCCAGCCGGTTCCCATCCCGAATTCCCGGTTTGCCCCCCGGTTCTCGTCAGCCAACGACGAGTGCACGCGATCACGCCATTCGACACTCGCTTTTCCGGGACAACGATACACTCGTACGTTACGATCATAACGATTTTCCTTAATGTGCAAGACATTTTCGATCCGTGGGTGTGCAACCCCCTCATCCCACTTCCGGTTCTACCCGTTTCCGTGTTTTCCCCCGGCGAGGAACTTGTAAAAACCGCATAAATTCCGATCGTGCCGATACAATTCCGATGGTTTATTGATGATAACTCGTAAAATACTTATCTCTGGCGGGGAAAATGGATATAGGCTGATGGATATTTTTCCTGGGTATCGGAAAATTCCATATTTGATAGGATATCTTGATTGGGGTTTGAATTATTGAGGAAAATATAATTTGAAAAAATTTTGTATTTTGTGATGTAAGAAAGTTCATGCAAGATATCTCCGAAAATATTGGTTTTACGAAAATTTATATTCTAAGAAAAAAGTTAGAGTATTTAATTGTTAACAACTTTTATTAGAAAGTTTTTTCTATAAGTATTATATTTTAAAAGTTACGGGATAATATATAAATACATAACTTTTAATCATATAATTATATTATCTCTGGTACATATTTTGAAATAACTTTAAAATTTGAAGTTTTATAAAAATTTCTCAATAACAACTCTTAAAGATAATTAAATTTTCTACAACTTTTGTTTAATAAACTTTTTCGTGGAATTATTATTTCTCGAGATAGAGAAAAAGGAAAATTACTTACAAAATCCTTGTTGAATAAAATAATTAATTTATTTAAACTAAAATAAAATTGTAAATATGATATTTAGAGAAAAATGTCTTACGCAATATTAAAGGAGAGTTAAATTCTCTACAAATTTTATTAGAAAATATTTTTGATAGTGTTAATATTTAAAAAGTTACAGCTTTATGAATTCGCTACGAGAAAATATTAAAGAAGATGAAAATTATTAGAGTACATTTTGTCAAATAACTATGAAACTATGACATTTGAGACAAAACCCGACATAAATAAAATGACAGAAAATTTCATCCCCTACAACTTTCATTTGAAACATTTCCTTGTAAAATGAACACGTCACGAGCGAACGTGCAAAAATGAAGGCGCTGACATTAGTGTCACACGTGAATGCGCCGCCCCCGAGAGATTTGCGATGGTGCACAGCATGCACATCGTTGTCACAACTACCTGGAACATTCCATTATCCCGGCCGCCCATCCTGGATAATAAATTGCAGCGCATTATCCCGCTGGCGGCGCTGGCATCGCGCGAAACGCGATTTTAATTAACTTTTCGCTCCCCCGAATGCGACAAAACATCGCTGCTTTCTTGCGTCTTGCCGCCCCCAACTATGGGCGCAAACTAGTCGAATCGATGGCGGCGGTTGTGCCTTTTGTTTCGTGCGTCGGGGCCGGGCGAAATTTGCGATTTAAATGAATTTTCGTACAATAATAATGCCGACTCGAAATGGCGCGCACAATGGAACTCATAACGATGGAAGGATGGCAGACGTCTTCGCCGCCTCCACCGCCGCCTCCGCCGCCATCCAACATTGACATGTTCAACTTCTTTGGTGGCGGCAACTCGACGCGCAATAAGAACGCCAAAAATCGTAAGAGATTCATTAATTAAATCACTCGACGTTCATTAATATTAATTTCGTCATACAGGATGTCATACGACTTGTGACATTTCTGGTCGTATAGCTTTAAGGATAGATTTTATGAGAAAATTATTTAAATAAAAGTTGTAGAGGATTAAATGATCTACAAATTTTCTTAATACAATTTTTTTCAAAATTTAAAATTTTAAAAGATATGACTAATCAAAATTGATGTACTCAAGAATTCCGATTTTTAAATTTAAACATTTAATCTTTGAATATCTCGGAAAATATTAAAGTAATCGTAAATCATTTCAAAGAAAATATTTAGGCAATAAAATTATCTTTAATATTGTTTCCATGAAATTTCTTCGTAAATTTGATATTTTAAAAGTTATCTAAGATAATATTTGGAACTATAAAAATTATACTATCCATTTATTTGCAATTTGTCATTACATGTAACTTTTATATAAATAATGATACTAAAACAAGTTATTAAGAAAAATTGTACATAATTTAATTCTCTATAATTTATTATTAGAAAATTTTCTCCTATCTTTTATAATTTTCATTTTATTTGAACAAATAGAACAGAATTCAAATTTGTATCCTTAAAAAGTATTCAGATTTTCTTTGTTTATAACTTCGAAACTAATAATAATACCAAAAATTTTTTCAAATAAAAAGTATAGAAAATTTAATAATAAATAAATCCTCAATTAACATTTTTTCTGTATCATCAACAATTTCAGAGATATTCCAGAAATTATATGATATCATTGCTTCAAACACTTTGTATATCAAGAAAATTAATTAAAGCTTGTAATTAATAGCAAAGAAATGTAAAACATGATTTACATTCCCGGGATTACAATCTGATGCGGTTTGATTGATACAGATGTAGCAGGTTCCTGCGGGAATTGCGGGGGCAGAGAGCATTAGAAACTTATTAAACTCTTTCACCCCTGACAGTTACCTTATCGTTGGCTCTTCGGGGGCGGCAGCGGCGGCGGCGATGTCGGCAAGGCAGCTTCTCGTGTTTTTCCGGGCATATGACAGCATGGCAAGATGATATCAAGGCACAAGATGTCCCCTTTTAGCCGGTCGTGACGTCTGAATATCGCAGAAACGTTTATCTTATTGCTTCGTTTTATGTCACGCTGACGACAATTCTTTTGTATCTCGCGAACTAATGCTTCCAGAAGAAAACGACTTAAACAAAAGTTGTAGAGAATTAAATTACGGGCAACTTTTATTTAAAATACTTTTTCGTAATGTCAGTAATTTAGAAGTTATACGTTCATTAAAACGTCAGTGCAAATATTGTAAATTCAGAAAGGTTTTATATTTTCCGAAATAACTTTAAAACTAAGAAAGAAATTTTAAATTTGAAAAATTCTGTTTAAAACCAAGAAAGTTCTCTACAATTTATCTTTAACAAAGTTTTTCGTTGGATTGAAATTTTAGAAGTTACAAGGCAGTGATTTTGGAAATCCAAAAAATCAAAAATGTTTTTTTCACAATTATGACTTAAATTGAACCAGAACTGAAAGGAATTTTAAAATGGGGTTTGCTTTATTAAATGTAAAATTTCATAGGCTACAAGTTTGATTTAGGACATTTTGTTGTAAACTCAATAGTTTGCCTGGAGGCGGCAATTAAACCCATGCATGAATGAGCAGGTCGCCTTCGTCGATGAAACATTCACGCATGCTAATAGCCAAGCTGCACGAGCCGCCTCCTGAATAATTCCATTGTAAGCGGTGGCGGCCATTAGTTAGATGGTCGGGGGCGGCTGGCATGCATGCAGTTTGGGGGCGGCGGTCGAGACGACGGTCGAACGTGTCATTTATCATGGAAATTTCGATGTCAATTGCAAGAGGCAGGAGGGCAGCCGTCCGCAATGGGTCTCGAAGGCCGTCGGGGGCGGTCGCATATCGATACAAAAGGTGCGCCCCAAATGGGCAATAGAAACCGCCGCCACCGCCAGCAGCGCCTGCTTGCGTTTACCTAAAATGCGTAAAGGAATGCCAAATATCTTCATTGTTCGCACCATTCGAGCCAAAGCAAGCAACGAAGCAAGCAAGCAAGCGGTGTGAATTTCTATTCATTAAATTTAATTCGCCTGAATATGATTTGCAACCGCCGAATTGAAAGGCAACATGGCGGCTGTTACAGCAGTAATAATTGATAAACGTTCCACGCATTCTTGAGATATTCCCCCTGATTTTCGTGGTTCCTGTGATTGTTTTCGGGAATATTCCGGAAATTTGGAGACATTAAGGTGAAATTGCCTCGATTGTATCGTTTGGGTGATTAATTGACGTTGAGTATCAACAAAATACGACAATAAACATTGTTGACAAAATGTTAAATTTCATCGTCAAAAATTCATTAAAATCAAGGGTATTTTTAGGTTATATTTTTTTATAAACATTATTTGTGTTACATATCATATGAAAGGAAATTTAATCTACTTTTCGAATCTTTTTTCAAAAATTATTTATTTATAATAGTTTTTGAGATATAGTCATATATGTAAATTAATACAATTTCATTGCTCAAAAACAATTGGAATTTTCCAATTGAAAAATCTCATATTATTTAGTAGACTAATTAATTCCAATAATGATCGTAGAAAAGGAAATTTAATAAGCTATATAATAAATTTAATGGAAATTTGATTGGTTAAATAGTTTCATAGTTATTAACAAAAATATGAAGTGATGATGAAAAAAATTATTTGAAAGTTTCAAAACTGAATACTAACTTTACGGTGCTGCAAATTATTTGTTTATAATCAAAATTAAAATGTTAACACATCTTTTTTTAGTAAATTTAATTAGCAATAAAATGGATTTTTTAGTAATAAAATTAATAAAATACTTTTTGAGATATCAGTAATAATATAATAAGATGCATATCAAAAAGTCAAAAACGTTGTATGAAGTTTAAAGTCAAAATTTTCAAAAGTTTGAAAGTAAATTCAGGATATGTATAGCTCATTTTAAAGAGAATTTTATCACCTTTAATTTGCTAGAAAAATTATTTTAATGAATTAAATACATTTTGAAATATTCCCAAATATATGAAAAGTTGTAAGTAAAATTAAAGTAGCGACAAATCATAAATTTCAAATTTCAATTTCAAGGCCAAAAACAATAAATTATCTAATTAAAATATTATATTGCTATACATCATTGGAAAGATAATTTAATTATCTATCAGGTGAACCTAAAACAAACTCAGTAGCTCNTCTTTATCAAATATACAATAAATACGTGTGAAATCATCAAATAACAAAACTTATTTGCAATAAAACATAAAGAAACGCAAGAATTGCGACTTAGCACGGATTTTTCCAGCCCGAATCCAATTTTCAATTTACCCTCGCAGTGATCCAAACGACGAGTTTACGTTCTCTTCGGTTATTTTGTTGTTCCCGCCTTCTTAGCCTGGAATATATATAGTATATATATATATTAAGGGATGTAAGACGTCATCGAGCTCTGTATCTTCAGGGGGCGGCATCGTGTCCTTCGATTCCGCTCGCGCATCCTTCGATTCGGTTTTATGCTAATGGCTTTTCCATCACGCGCCCCGTCGGAAAAACCATGCGGTATGATGGGAAATAAGGGTTGTGTCGATGTCGGCGGGTGTGTGTGTGTGTTGGTGCTGCACTGATACGGATTTTCTGCCTGGATTTTCCCGGCTTTCCCGATGCAATGGGCGCCGCAATGTCTGACTTCTATTTTATTTCAACGGCGAAATATCGACGAACAAGCCAGAAATTCACGTACATTATGGATACAGATAATTCCACATCAATTATATAGGGTGTTGGAAATTTTTGGAAAAATTTTCCAGCTGGAAAACCCCCAAAATAACTACAAACAGAATGGATACAATAAAAAATGTGGGATGTATTATAAGATCTGAAATAACGTCAAATATCTCAGAAAATATTGAGTTAATCAAAATTTTACAAGAATAATTTTCGAAAGAGAGTTTATTTTTCTTTAAGATGTAAGAAACTCAAATTTGTAGGTTGAATATTTTAAAAGTTAGTTTGAATTTTATAAAAATCGAATTTTAATTACCTCAAAAACTTTCAATTTATAAATTTTCATATAACTTCGAAATTTTTAAAGATAATCAACTTTCATTAAAACCATCTTATAGACAATTAAATTTGCTATAAATTTTATTTCAGAAGTTTTGACGTACAACTTCTAGTTTTGGAAGTACGTTAAACAGTTTTTATGCAATATAAAATTTAACAAATTTTTACTTCTAAAGATTGATTGAAAATAAGAATTAATTTCTCCGAAAATATTAGAGATTGCAAAATTCCAAGGAGATATTCTGAAAGAAAATTTTATTGTCTAATGAGAAAATATATTTCATTTCTATTGTTTCATTATTAAACACATGGTATTGCAAAATATAAAAATCTAAATTTTTGCAACACTAAAATTTTAACTTTACATTTAGTTATATAACTTTTGAAATATTAATGATACATCACATATGAAAAAAGATTCTGAAAGGCAATTAAATTGTCTAATAACTATATTTATAAAATTATCTCGTAGCTATAAGGGATATTTATTTATATATGAATGTTTAATGAGTATAAATTTGATGAAAAATATCATTTCTAAAATTAGTAGTCTTTTGTAAGTATTAGTTATAATTATGAATTTATAAAAATAAAAGTTAACTTTCCTAAAATAACATTAAATTTTGAATAACTTTTATTAAACTATTTTTTTCATAAACTAAATGCTTCAATTATTATAAACAAAAACACTTCACAAATTTCCATACAAAAACCACTTCACATTTTTTGCAATAACAAAAAAACTTTTCATCCTAGAATTTCCAAAAAAAATACTTCCCGTAGAGGATTAAAATCTCTACATTTTCTATTTAAAAAGTTTTTTCCTAGGATTGATCGTTCAACCACCACCGAAGCCTGAATCGCAAATTTACTTCGCAACACAAAAAAAAAATCGGAGCAGAAACTCCATTCGAGTGTATTTAAATTTAAAAAAGCGCCGTTTCACACACGATCGAACATCCTTGAAGGACTCATAACCGAAGCGAACCTTTCATCGGCCGCCTCCAATAAACTCTGTCGGCGGCGGTGGCGGCGGCGGCGATGTCGGTGGCGGCTGGCGGAACGATTCGAAAATGCTTTCGAATCGGAATAATAATATTTCGTCGATTTATTATGTCAGAGAGTAAAACCGGGTTGCGCTGTCGTGAACATTCCGCCGCCCCCACATCCCACACCATCATCACTACCGCCCCCAATGCTTTGTGTCTGTGTGTATGTGTAACCACAGTATGCCGCTTCCAGGCCATTGTCATGCGGCCATAACCCCCGATGATGTGGACGATTTATTCCCTCTTCACTTGCCGCCCCCAGAAATCCATCTCTTCATTTCGCATTTTCCTGGGGGTTTTTTTGGGACCACCCTGTATAAAATCGTGTATGATTTACAGTTTTTCCATGGTGGTGACATCATTGGCGGGTCATCGTTAAGCGCACACCGGGACCGGAAACCGCCCCTTCCATGTTTGCGCCGCCGCCGCCAGCACTTGAGTCGCGTACGCATCAAAAAAGTATTGTCGCTGAGCTGCACAATCTCGAGGTACTCGAACAATACGCACGGCCCCTCGTTTATGATTAGATAAGTGTCATTAAATGCACGCCGTCGCCGATGCCGCCCCCCCAGCTTCCGGAAAAACCGGCGATTTCCTGCTGAGTAAGGTGCGCAAATCATGGCCGGAAAAAAAAAGTTGGACGCAAGTCATTTCGCATTAAATGCAGGCAAAAAGTAGCAGAAAGTAAATTAACTGATCCATTATTGATGGTTTAATCAAGTGCGAGGCTTTTCCGGCTGCGAAAAAACAATGCGTAGTTCCGGTTTGCATACAGGGTCCTCCAAAACTCTACTTTACGTATAATACAAAATTTTACAATAAATTTTCTGTTTAACAATGTGTAACTTTTAAACTAATGGATATATTTGAAAATTTTTCAAATAAAAGTTATAAAGCATTTAGTTATCTTCAATTACCTTTTATCTAATTGTTATTATCTGTTAAACTTTTTCGGAAATTTTACTTTTCCTAAAATGTTACATTATTTGATAAAAATTTAACTTTATATATATTTTTATATATATCAAATATAAGGAAAACTATGGCTTAAACTAAAAAAATAGTTCAAATAAAATTTATAGCCAAGTAAATTTCCTACAACTTCGTTTAATTACATTTTCTTCTGAAAATAATATTTTCGGAGATATTCTCGAATGAATTCAAATTTTAACCTCATAAATCTTCTTATGATAATTGGACGAATAACTCAAGAAATATTAATTCAATCAAAAATTACTTCAAATAAAAGTTATAGACAATTAAATTATCTATCGATTGCTTCATATACAAATTTTCAATTCCAATTATTTTCCGAGATATTTAAAATTTTCCAACACAAAACTTGTAGATACTCATATTTTTTTTCATTTAATTTTTTCACATTTTTTAACTCCCTGTACAATGAGCGTGTATGTGAATATGGATAAATCCGGCACGTGAAAATTGGAAATTAAAATTCAGCCAGCAATTTAATGAGTGCCGCCTCCCCGCGATACAAGGCGCACCGACGTGCAGAAATTTTCCGCTGAATTTTGCAAAGTTGTAAATTTGTTTACATATACTCGGGGCGCGCGGTATGCGACCCATGCAGATACATATCATTTCGGAGTCCTTCAGCCGCCCCCCACAGCCACCCCCAGTTGCCACCGCCGCACGTTGGTTGCTCTCGCTTGATTCATTTCATTCGGCAAACAGATTCTCATTTAATCGATTTGCATTCGCTCGCTGCGTCGGCACGTATGTGCAGATTGCCGCCCCCGCCGCCCCCCACCGGAGTGGAGTAGTGCAGAAAACGGATGTGCTTTGAATTTGCAATCAGCACCATCGGGGGCAGCTCGGGAAACCGAGCCAATATTTATATTTGAATCAAGCACTCGCGCCAAAGTAATTTTGCAAGTGGTTTATCGCATTGTTTTGGGTGTAACTCTTCGAGGGTTGAATTTATTTAAAAAATGTTGTAATAAAAGTTGTAGAAGATTAAATTTACTAATTTTTATATGTTTTATTAATTTAGCGTATTATTAGTAGCTTGAGAGTTATTTGACTTTAAAAAAAGTTTTGGAAATGTAAAATTCAAGAAGTTATTTTGAAGACTTTCAAATATATCAAGATATCTCAAAAAGTATCAGTTTTTGAAGATTTTATGTAATGACGTTTTTAATAGGAAATTAAATTCTACATAATATGGTCTTAAAATAATATTCAATAGTTTATTATTTTTTCATGATACTAAACATTAGATTTTAACATTTAAAAAATTACCTTTTGAGAAATTATAGTCAGTCGCTAAAATTAAAAATAACTCTGTAAATATTAATTAGATAGAAATTTTTCTTAAATAAAAGTTATACGCCAATTAATATTCTACAATTTTTGTTAATACAATTTTCTTTAATAATTAACATTTAAAAAGTTATACAAAATTAAATTTCGTTGTTCGCTGAAAAGCCATAAAGTGATATATTTAACTTTAACTAAAAACCAACAAAAAATATGAGAAAATTGTTTAAATAAAACTTATTCAGTATTAAATTGTCTACAAGTTTTGTTTTAAAATTTTTTTGATATCATCAATATTCCAGAAGTTACACGCCTGTAAATTTCTTCAAATGAAATTTTTACGTTTCCATTTTTAATTTGTTACTTTTTGTGATTTTAAACTGCTTTTTGCAACACCCAGTGCGAATATTTGCGCAGAATGTTGAAAGTTATTTGCCTCGCTGACGCCGCATAACTTTTATGCGCATACATTCGGCCAAAGATATGATTTCGCGAAGCGAACGAGCGTCGTTTAAATTTCAATGAAACGCTTTAATGAAAAGCACACCCTACAAGTCAGCATCCTTCCGGTTGCGACCGC
>JARJDZ010001744.1:0-10155 GCA_030264555.1 Aleochara sp. GC000083
CACGTTAAACCTGCAAAAATAAAAATAATAAGACATCTATTCTAATATTGAATACACAAGAATAAATTGTTTGCGAAATACCTTAATAACAGCTGCAAAATGTCCAACGCTGCGCGAAAATGGTCAATTATGCAATGGCGACTCCAACCATACACGTAGAACCTGCAAAAATAAAAATAATAAGACATCTATTCTCATATCGAATGCACAAGAATAAATCATTTGCGAAATACCTTAATAACAGCTGCAAAATGTCTAACGTTACGCGAAGATGGTCAATCATGCAATGATGACTCCAACGATACACGTAGAACCTGCAAAAATAAAAATAAAAAGACATCTATTCTCATATTGAATACACAAGAATAAATTGTTTGCGAAATACCTTAATAACAGCTGCAAAATTTCCAACGTTGCGCGAAGTTCCGCAATCATGCAATGGCGACGGTAGCCACACTCGCAGAATCTATAAAAATAATAACATATGTTTTCACATATTGAATACACAAGAATAAATTCTTTACAAAATACCTTGATAATTGCAGCACAATGTCCAATGCTCTCCAAAGTACCTCCATCATGCAATGGCGACACCAGCCACACTCGCAGAATCAGCAAAAATAAAAATAATAACACATGTGTTCACACATTGAATACACATGAATAAATTGATAACAAAATACCTTGATAATTGCAGCACAATGTCCAACGCTGTCCAAAGTACCTCCATCATGCAATGGCGACACTTGTTTAAACTCGCAGAATCTGCAGAAATAAAAATAATAACACATGTATTCACATATTGAATACACAAGAATAAATTATTAAGAAAACACCTTAATAATTGCAGCAAAATGTCCAACGTTGCCCCAAGTACCTCCATCATGCAATGGCGACACTAGTTTCACTCGAAGAAACTGCAAAAATAAATATAATAACACATGTAGTCAAATATTGAATAAACAAGAATAAATTATTTACAAAATACCTTAATAATTGCAGCAAAATGCCCAACGTAGCCCCAAGTTCCATCATGCAATGCCAAGGCTAGTTCCACTTGCAGAATCTGCAAAAATAAAAATGATAACACATGTTTTCACATATTGAATACACATTAATAAATTGTTCACCAAATACCTTGATAATTGTAGCACAATGTCCAACGCTGTCCAAAATACCTCCATCATGCAAAGGCGACGCTAGCCACATTCGTAGAATCTGCAAGTATACAAATAATAACGTATACACAAGAATAAATTATTTATAAAATACCTTAAGATGCAGAAAAATGTTCAATGCTGCCCAAAATATCTCCATCATGTAATGGCGACGCTAGCCCCACTGGCAGAATCTGCAAAAATAAAAATAATAACATGTGTTCACATATTGAATACATAAGAATAAATTGTTTACAAACTACCTTAATAATTGAAGCAGAATGTCCAATGCTGTCCAATGGCGACGCCAGTCACAATAAATTGTTTATACAATACCAAATAAAATTGCTCCTGAGTTCTACACTACTTGTTAATGCTATCCCAACTATCCATATTACTTGATATTTTTGGTATTGATGGACCAGACTCCAACATCAGATGATTCTGCATTCAAAATACATTATGAGATATTTAATTTGTAGGGTTTTTAGAAATAGTTTATACAATACTATCAAAGGCAACCTCAGAGTTCTTGGCAATAGCAAAGCAGACTCCATTCTTAAATATAAATGACGTAAGGAAAATGGATTCTCGTCAAATATGATTACAAAGAGGATTTTTACAAGAAAATTACCTTAAATGAAAATTTTTAATGTTCCACCAAACGCAACTGCAAGCAAAGACAAACACTGGCATAAGTATGACTAATTGGGAGCGTGCAACTCGCGAAATAAAAATGACGTCCTAATAGTTCCAAAATCAGCCGCAAAGGCGCGGCATTCGTAATAGTTCACTAACTGACCACTCGTAGCGCCCCTGTTGTAAAATTCATTCCACATCTTTCTGGAGAAAATTTGAAAATAATTGAATTAAGAATTACCTTGTCGATTAAACGGGATAATTACTGCTGCTTCCAAATGGGCAAACCTCAGTGAGTAATGTGCTGTGAAAATATAAATAATTAGCTAAAAATGATCCCCTCCAAAGATATGTGGAACAATATTTTATTTTAATTTAAGCCAAAAATAAGTGGTTCGAAACTTGGCTAACCTAAAGTTTCGCTACTTACTACGAGGTGTCGCTAGTGGTCTTTAAATTCAAAAATCGAAAATTTTTAACCAAAATTAATCTACAATTATCTTTTAAAAGTGAAAGATACAGAAAATTTAAATATATCTACAACCGAATAAAACAAAAATTACAAGTTCCTGAAATTGTATTGTATTGTATCACCAAGTTTTGCCGAAACCAAAATTACCCATCCACCATACCCTTACCAATTAAGGGACAAACAAAAATAACAAGAAAACCATTAATGATTACACATAGAAAAAGCAGAGGAAACAAGGATAATCAAAATTAGAATTAACACAATACCTTCTCCAGGATTCCTCACTAGATGATGATGTTATTCTAACCTCACATGTCCCTTGAAGTTCTCGCACTGTACATCAGACTCCAACATTACTTTGAAGCTTCTACAATGAAAATATATTATGAGATATTTATAAACTTATAGAATTTATAAAAATAAATAGTTATACAATATCACATTACCTGAAGATGCTTTCCAAACTACCCTAGTGGACTAGACTCCAAAGTCACATTGAAGATTCTACCACAAATACAAGTTATGAGTTATTGGTTCACTTATATAATTTATGGAAATTGTTTATTCAATACCATATGAAACTGCTCCAGGGTTCCATAACACCCAAAGATGCTTTCCAAACTGCCCTAGTAAACCAGACTGTACCATCACTCAGATGGGTGTACAACAAAAGCACATTAGTTCACTTATATAATTTAAAAAAATAAATTGTTTATACAATACCATATGTGAAAGCTTCAGGTTTCCATACTACCTGAACATGCTTGCGAAACCTCCCTAGAAGACCAAACAGTTCTGCAACTTGTCTCTAAAAGTTTTTTGCACTCTAAAGATTCTACAACAAATGTACATTATGCATTATTTGTTAATTTATAACATTAATAGTAATAAGTGGTTTATACAATAACATATGAGAATGCTCCATCTGAAGATGCTTTCTAAATCTCCCTAGGGGACCAGACTCCATGATTGTTAATATTCATTTTAATAAATAAGTAAAACTTACTAATTGATGCAATGCATCTCCTTTACACTTCTCCTGCTTGATGAATAGGTAGAAGCAGGTCAAGTTGAACTCCTACATGTAAAATTTTAAAGAGAACTAATTTCTTACATTAGCTTCTTGAATCCCCAGACCACTAGACAATGGGCAGAGTTGACCCATGGCAGTGCAAATCAGATTTCCTTCTTTCCTAGTTCTTGCTTGATGTGACCTGCTGCCTGGAATAGGAATAACTGAGTCTAAGTAAATTCTTCCAACTTGTACTAAAGTAACTGATAAGGTCAAGCACCGTTAGTAATAAGAAGTGCAATAAAGATGCACCTCATATGCACAATGTTGCAAGCATCTATCATTACTTTTGTATTTCCACATTTTTCCGAAAACCAGCTTCATTCGTAAAGAATTTCATGGTGATTGAATTTGCAACAAATCAGGACTTCATGAAAATATGAAACGCCCTGTTATCTTGATTTCTACTTACATTAGCAATTTAAAGGCGTTTACACTAATTATTTCCACAGAAAACTTAACATTCGATTTATCTTTAGAGAGGTTACAATGCATTACAAAGTAAGCAAGAGTCTTGATATCTAGCGTAAAATACATCTAGTACAGCGCCATCATTGGCTTGTGAGTTTAATACATTCAAGAATATCTACACTTGCATACTCATTTTGTACACTTATTTATAACAAACTACTTACAACAGGAACAACGATTGTTCAAGATGTTCATGTGTGATTAATTTATCTACTAATTAATTAATTTATCAGTATTTTACGTTTTTAACAGCGGATTTTAGCATATAAGTTTTGAATTAACGTTGTAATGTAAATGAATTGAATAGATAATTTATAAGTTAGAAAGTTTCTATTCAATAATAGATAACAGATCATTATAATAAATCACATGTAATTAATATACATTTCAACTTAATCATGGCATCTGAGTTACTATATCATACTGATGATATTTTAAATGAGAATTATGAGACTAGAACTAATTTAATTCTAATTAGCATTGCCAAGTTGAACATAATAAATACCCAATTGTTTTATAAATGTATGTCTTTGTTCCCTGTTGTGGTTCTTTTGAATATCCTTTACATTCATTACTACAATCCTGTTATAATAACAATAATTCAATTTATAGTAGTTCAATCAGAAGTGTTATCTAATTAGTTTCAAAAGATTGTATTTACTACTCCAATTGAGTCACAATTCTATTTAATTTCTTTCATTTGATTGGAGAATTGCTGTTTGCAAAGTAAATATTTAGCTAATGGAAGTTAAGTTTCCAGCACGTTCAGCAATCGATGGAAACATTTAATAGATTGATTTTTTCTACCACTAGCACATACATCAAATCAACATCTTATAATGTGACATCAATTAATTCCTCAATTGATACTCTATATTTTTTTTTCAAGCTGAAAGGGTTTTAGGACCTTAGGACTCAGTTTATCACAAGCATCATCATCATCATCATCTACCACTTATCCTTAATGTGTATAATATGTACAATGCTTTGAGATTGAAGGGCGGCCAGAGATTCTTAAGAGTAAGATACATGAGCGCATGGAAAATATAATTGACCCGAGAATGATTCATTAAGCATGTACCATCAATATGTCTAACATCCCACTTACACCTACCTTTAATTACTAATATAATCTCTTTACGTCGTCCAGATCATCCAGATGAGAGAAACCCGGATTGAAGGTAACATTTACAACCGGTTTCGTATTTCCATCCAGGAAGTACGTTTCCATTTCGCCCTTACCTTTTACATTTATAGTTCCACGACATGTTAAAGGATACCCTCGCTCGGTCAGTATCTGATAGACTTCCTTGGTGACCTACGGGAAACAATGTTTATTATGGCTCGAATCGGCGTTAAATATGACAATATTGTATAGCAATAAGATGTAGGATATAGAGATGACAGGAGTTTTTGTGGATGATTATGAGGAATGGATGCGGAATAATATTTTTGGCAACCAACTTGTATTTTATCGACCACTCCCGTGCTATCCATGCGGCTGGCAACGTTGACGGCATTTCCCCAAATGTCGTATTGCGGCTTCCTGGCGCCGATGACTCCAGCAACCACTGGCCCCACATTGATACCAATTCGAATGCGGAAATTGTTAAATGAGTGCTGGTTGACAATTGCCAGTTGATCTCGAAGACGTAGTGCATAGTCAGCCATCGCCGTTACATGCTTGTAGTCTATCATGTCGCATGTGGCTTGAGTCAATCCTGATAACAGAAAGGTTATATAAGTTTAGAAACTTAAACTTAAAAGAACTTAAAACTTTTTCAAATATTGATCATAACATTTTATAGATCAATTATTAAATACCAATTGTATTTCAGATTATTGAATTGAATTTCAGATTATATCAATTGAAGATTTGTTAATTGTATTTCAGAAAATATAAATTATGCCTCAGAACAGTAAAAATTCAAATTAATTATTTGAATTTCAGATTGGTCGTATGTACTACAATTGTAGTCCAATTGTATTTTAGATTATCGTTATGTACTTCAGAATCTGATATTTATAGTTCAGATTAGAAAATTGTATCTCAGAAAGTACAAATTGGAGTTGCGATTATTAGTAAAATGTATTCCGGAATAAGTATTTAAGAAAACATCATTTGAAAATCAGAATGATTCGGATTTGCAGGAATGCTAAAAATAAAACTTGACAAGAATTTTAAATAAAGAAGATGCACAAAATTTGTTTACCTCGAATTTGTCCCAAAGATCCGATAAAATAAATATAAGTTAGTTGTTATGATAATCTGACTTATGCATTCTGGATAAATCTAACAAAAGCGCAAAATTTTAAATTCTGAACTACAAATCATATCTATCGTGTACTATCGTGTACTACTTTCTGAATTATAATTTACCATTTCTGAAACTATTTTTCACAATCTAAAATAAAATGGAACTTTTCTGAAAGTTGTGTTTCTGTAATGCACTTTGTACTTTCCGAAATTCATTTTCCAAATCTGAAACACAATTGGTATATTCTTATATTGTGTTAATTTCTGAACTTCACATGAAAAAGTTGTCATGTTCAGCTTGCCAAAAGTGAAGCTTATTATTTCAGGGCTTTTCCTTCCTGTTTTGAATTTAACAGGACAAAACCGTTGGGAAATGCAACTGACAGTTTCCTTTTTCATCCCCTTCATGCATTATCGTTTTTTCTTCTGGATCCTAACCAGCCCGACTGGGAAAGTTTGTATTTTATAACAAAGACCCTCGATGTGCTGTCTCACGAAAGCCAACAGCTTCCGCTAATAGCAATATTATAGCTGTGCCAGCGTTGACGACTTGGGGGTGTAATAAAAATTGATTGATTACTATCGAAACAATATACTCAACCGGAGGCGGCCATGTAGGTAGATCCGGTCGATTTGATCTTCTCGATGTACTTGAAGTTCTCCTCGGATAGCATCTCGTCAAAGTCGGCGATTATTTCGTTCAGCAAGCGGAGGCATTCGACGCCCTCGTTGTTGCCCTCCAATTCCACGTAGAATTCGGAAAAGTTGGGTATCGATGCAAACATCACGCAGACATGATCGCATTGTTCGTGGTACAACTCCTACGAACGAGAGAAACACACGTGTCACGCAACTAGGAGCAAAAACAACCCATCGAGGTTGAATTTAATGCCGAGTGATAAAAGTTATCGCCAACTTTCGAATAGCATCGATTCGACTGGCTGGGTAAAATGTAAATTGTTTTCATGCCACCAACCCCTTCGAAATCTCATGCGCAACCATCGAACAAATACTCACATCGACATTTTTGTCCGCATTGAGAAAATGTTCGGCAACATGCACGGGCAAAATATTCGCAAGCAGCTTGCGATTGTACGCTTCCAAATGCTCCATATCTTCCTTCTCCTCTGTCGCTTGCAATTTCCACACGAAATCGAGGCGATATGTCGCTTCCGTTTGCTGGGCGTGCAGAATTAGCGTGATGAGGAAGCCGACCGCGATGACGAGGTTGATGTAGCGTTCGCTCAGCGTTTCCGCTTTCGATTGCCTGTCGAGAAACGAACATTTAGTGGGAAAAGGTGTCAGCAATGAATGGGTGATACATACCAGGAACTTATTTGATTGTTGTACGGAATGTAGACGATGAGATAGCCGGCTAATATCAACGTGAGGACGATTGTCTTCACTATCGATATCATCACTTGATAAACAGCGCACGCGATCATCGTTATGTGCACCATTACCAAACATGTCTGGGGAAAATACAAACAAAGTTAGAACAATAAGAGTTGGAAGTTGGTCAGTGACCAGAAAGGTTGTTGATGTGGAAAATTTATGGCCGACAGTTTTGACCTTATTCCTTCGAGGAATGATCAACTTCAGCATTTTACGAAGTCTATCAGGATAGTTCTGATGTTTCTGGTAATTAATAGGAGACTCATTGGATCAATGTAATGGTGTTTGTAGATATTATCCAATTGGATTTCTGGAATCGTTGTAATTTGAAGAAATAGCGTGCAGATGCAAATTTTGAAAGCAACATTCCAAGTATTGCAGTTTGGAACAAATTTGCACCACGCCAACAAAACTTTGCATTGTGCATTGTGAAAATGGTACTGCATTTGAACTGGGAAATATGTGAGCATGATACTTTTCATACTTACATCTAGAACATAATATGGGATTGAACATTCTCGATCCTTCGTGGAATGGTTCATTTCTATCATTTGGGGCAGCGATGAATTGTCCTCATTTGCAATCAAAGGTTGTAGAGTAAAGTTTTTACACTTGAGTTCACTCGGAATGGATAACTACAAAAAAAATGGAAAGGATTATCCATGAATATGCTATAAATATTGGATGTAAGTGTTGCAAAAGATTTTCTTCAGCAACTTTAATTTCCTTTAAGTTAGCTCAAACTTTTCGCGTGAAATTGCTTCTATTATTTTCACTCCTAAATCTTTCCGTACAAAGAATTTCAGACTAATGCAAATTGGAAATTCAAACTTTAAAGATTTATACCAAACTTTAAGTTTAGTCCAATATGTGCATCGATAAATTGGGACACAAGAAATGAAAATGACTTTTAAATTGCACCGAAATGACATGGACATAGACGAACGCATTGAATTACTATCGGCAAACGATGCGGATGGAAGCAAATGGGCGAATATGCCTGAAGAAGGATGTCGGAAAAACTTTGATTGCTTCTTCAAAAACTTGTCAAATTTCAGCGAACGACGAGGCAATGCTTTATCTCTGGTTGAACGAAAGAGTCAATCTCTGGACGTTCGTTCGCCCGTTCGAAGCGTGGAGATACTCAATAGGTAGAATGTACAATAAAGTTGGATTTTACCCGAAGGCTGTTTATACTGGAAGACTTCCTCTTACCATTTCGAAGACGGCTAACGAGTATATCAAGCAGATGACGACGAAGGCGAGCATTTGCGCTAGATGCCGGTTCGAATTGATCGCACGTGAAAAGCTGACTATTTTTGGCAGACAGTTCTGGAAAACGCACAAATAGACCCCAGCATTAAAACGTGTATACAATGGATATACAATGGGATAAATACCTCGACTCGATTCAAGCTAACGATGATCGTAATGGTGAAGATGACTAGACCTACTGGCACGGCAAGAAAAAACAGTTCGTATTTTCTGAAAACAAAAAAAAATGATGAAATAAAAATGTCATGTGCATGAAAATCTCTGAAGTTAAGTTACTCACAATTTTAAGCCTAAAACATATACCATAACCATCGTAATGTAGCAGATAATGGAACACAAAAAGTACAAATTCAACATTCGATCCTTTTCCATCGTATACTGAAAAAAAAAAACAAAATGTGGGTAATGAAATTTTATTGTGGATTTGTGGATTATGCATTAGTACCTTGTGCTCTTTGACTTTATCCTTAAAAATAAGCAGCAGGACGCGACAGTGATCGTTGCGCAATCGGTCGATGCTGCGGGCATCAATGGCGCGCATCAGATACTCATTGACTTCGTCCTCGGGATCCTTCAGCTCTTGCGCCTCCGAAAAGCCCAACCTAAAGAAGATGGTCAATGCGTCAGAGCTTCGATATAGTTACATGCGACTGGGAGGGTTTTGCAGTGGGTGCATTGTTATGTACTCATCGATTTTACTTGACATTCGATCTGGAGTTGGCGTGACCCATCATCCGCATCTCTTTGGAGACGTTGGTCGTGACTGGATGGTGTTGCGGCGAGGCGGTCGTCTATAATTGAATTCGCTACGTGAGCAATACACTGATACCTGATGGATGGCTAAGAAATGAATGAGCTGATTGTGAGTGGTGTTTATACTGGGCGAACTTGAATACTAATGATCAGAGTTACTTAATCCTTCATATGTTATCTCGGAACCGGAAGTCCGATTCTAATAACTCAGACCTTATTTTATAGACAATTTAATATACTTTCGATTGCCGTTTAGACATTTGCAAAATTCCAGCTAGAAATGCTATTGGTATTGTCGTCAACTTGGCCAAAAATGACAATTTTTTATCACTCGTTTTCATCTGAAATGATGTCTATTTTCTATATGCAATTTCTCGGTAACAAGAGGACCTCTAAAACTGATTCAGACGTCATTTTCTTGCAAATTTAATGAATTTTCAAATGGTGTTAAGGGATTTGCAAAATTCCTGTTAGAAATGCAATTGGTATTGTCGTCAATTTAATTTGACTTAGTGATCATAAATACTTATACCTTTATGAGTTACCTCGGAACCGGAAGTCCGATTCTAATAACTCAGACCTTATTTTATAGGTAATTTAATGTACTTTCGATTGCCGTTTAGACATTTGCAAAATTCCTGCTGGAAATGCTATTGGTATTGTC
>JARJDZ010001749.1:0-18636 GCA_030264555.1 Aleochara sp. GC000083
AAAACTGCACAATCTTCGTCTTTACTTCACGGCGACTCGATTCCAACTGACTTCTACACCTGGTTGGGGTGCTGGTAGGGCGCAATCCCTTCTCCCTCAGTCCCTCTCTCCTACAATATTAAATTTTCTTCATTGATAAAACGAGTGAAAATTTCTCTCTTTAAATACTGCACTTATTGAATGCTTACTGAATAACAACTGAAAAATTCCAAAACTTTATTTCATGAGTTGTCATCCTTTTTGATCACAAGTAAAAGTGCTACCAAGTTTTCTCATTTGAAGGATAAAACCCATCACTTATTTCACTTGGGAATAATATTAAATTTTCTTTATTGGTAACTCACTTGGAAATTGTTAGCATTACATACGGTACTTACTGTAAGATGAAACTAATTATATCTTATATGGTAATTTAATGAATTTGTTTCGCCTGAAAACGTAAACAGAAGAAAAATGAATGGAATAACAAAAACGGGCCTACAGCTCAATCAAAATATCACGTTTCCCCCCAATTTTCATTTTTTGGTCGAGTTTCATTTTTCATTCTTCCTCATTGTTTTTTTTTGTTACAGCAACAACGCCTACATGCCAGATACGTCGCGCAGATATTGCGCGATGGCATCAATCAACTGAAGCTGCAGCCGAACATCAACCAAGCGTCAACTGCCATTTCCAAACAGATCACGATATGCGGCGATTTGCACGGAAAACTCGACGATCTGCTCGTCATCTTTCACAAGGTAAATCACTCCAGTTCCATTCATTCAGCCATCCATAAAGATCCAAATTTGATGGGTTCGTCACTTCATCAACGGTGGTTCAAGTGTCACGTCAATTGGTGATTTTTTCGCGATGATTTTGCGTCGTAAATTGAGCGAGTTTGACATACCGAGTGTGAGGGAATGTATAATTGAATTCGATGGCGAATTGAATTGAATTGAATTACACGGGGGGAAGATTGAGACATGGAGAAGGATTGAATGTTCAATCAATTGCGATTTAATTAATTTACCGAATGCGTATTGGACATTTACAGCCCGTGCTGGCGGTAAATAACAAAGGTGACCCGAAGGTGCTGACTAACCTGATGTAATATGCTTTCACGTATTGTATTGATCGATGATCGATTGAGTGTTCCAGGAAGATTAATCATTTCTAGACGTATCAATTTTATGATCTGGAATCAACTCCAGTTTCGTATTTTGTGTGTATTTTAATACAGGTTATTGAATTCACAATAAAATTGCAATTACAAAATGATAGATATCTTTCTATTTTGAAATAATTTTATGGTGAAATTAGATTAAATTATAAAACGATGTTTAAAATCATAATAATTACAGTACATGCTAAAAATGATATTCAAATTTATTATGTCATCAAAGTTGTCATCAAGTTTTCATTTCCTGTATTTGTGGAAATTTGTGTATTTGTATATGACAAAAATTGAAGTTCGCAAAAGATTTCGCATGCATCCTTTTACTATTTCTCGGAGTTTATGAAATTTTACGGCCTATTTCATCTTTTTTTTTTCAGTTGTGCGTAATATTTATATTGTTATTGCTACAAAGAAAAACAATAGTATAAAAATGCATTCAAATATAATCTAATTATAATTCACATTGAACCTTTAATTCGAGATAATCCTGGATTTCTCAATATTTGATGAGAAAATTTGCATAGATATTCAGTATAGTAGTAAAAGGATAACAAATTGAAAATATACTGATTTTCAATTTAATTGAACGAATTTAAAGTTAATCAATTATAATCTTCAACTAATAATTAGCATTATGAAGAGAAATCTTTACCTAATTTAAAATTAGGCCTTTCCTAAATATTTATCATTCTGTTTTCTGTTCTTGGAAATAAGTAAATAATTATCTCCTGAATCAAGAATGAACAGATCGTTTTGTCTTTCAAATGCACGCAAGAATTAGAAAAGGATTTGAAATAATATCACATTTTTCTCTTTGAAATCTAATATTTAGGTTCATTATGTGATAATATGCAAAAAATATAGTTAAATAAAAAATTCATTTAAGTCTGTATCAATTATGAATTCAAATGTTATTTGCACTATTATTTTCTAAGAAAAAAATATAAATGGTTTGTTATATTTGATAAGACAACTTGCAACCATGTTTCTGAATGATAACAAATTGAAAATATGATTATTTCAAAATTATACGAATTTGAAAATATTAAGTAATATTCAAATCAATTATAATCGTCAACTAATAATTAGCATTATGAAGACAAATTAAAGAACAAAAATTTTGCATTATGATCTTTTCTCATAACTAATAAGAACTAACGAGAATGTAAATAGAATTTCAACTTTCAAGCTCAAAATTCAAGTTATTTTTTAAATTAATTAAAGAAAAACAAGAGAACTTAATTAATTTATCGGAAATAATGATAAATTAATTACTCTTTTAAAATTAGGATTTTCAAAGATTATTATCTTCAACATTTAAATTCAATACCCAATAGAAAAAATGTACTTTTTAAGTTGTAAATATTTTTTCCCTATTCAAGAATTAATAGACATTATTATCTTTCAAAATCATCTAAATAATTATAGTTCATTTCCTTAATGAACCAGGAATAAAGCTCTATAAAAAACAAAATCTAAACCTCTTTTCTCATAAGTAATAAACTCACAAAAATTCTGCAAAATTCTATAACATGTTATAGTGTTTGATCAGATCAGATGTTACAGAACAAGAATTCTGTATAATTTGTTTCTCTCTGTATATAAATACACCTTCCAGCACGCACAGTTCGCTTTTGATCGCGAGCACATTCAAGCAAATCAAATCAATTAATGCCGATACCCTTGCAGGCAGATATATTCATTAATTATCGAATGGGTCACAAAGCTGTGCGCAGAGAACATTGTAGCTAGCACTTATAGCGACCTAAAGCACAACCACATTCTAATGTTCTAATCAAATTGCGATGAAAGCCAAAACGAAGACCATTAAATCTGAATGCATGCGCATACGTCCATCACGTCTTCTTTGTTACAGCAAATACTTCCCACAAATTGAACCCTTTTATTAACTTTGTTAAAAGCGGAATTACAACAAAAAAAATATTTTGTTCCCCCCAAATGAAGCTGTATTCTGAATGAGATTTTCTGATAAATTTTAATTCCAAACAAATCCTTTTTTGTTCGCATCAACTTTGTAGACATTGTAATGTATATGAAATACCAAACAGATTAACCAAAGTTGTTTTTTATTTGACCACTGATGAAATGAGCTCATAACGTTTTATTTTGTTGTAGGAATTTTTTAGAAACAAGTAACCACAAATATTTTACGATATTTTGCGGAAATCGTTGTTAACATGGATTTAAAATACATGAACAAGCTCGTTATTGCTGTTTAGTGATGTAAAGTTAACGTTCGTGTTCATTGCATCAGTTTACACATGTTGAACGCGTTAAATCTCGATGTTTTTGCAGTAAACATGATTCAAAACAAGCTGTGTTAAGTAGTACTAAATAATGTTAACATATGGGACACATTGTTGCAACTTAAAACTATAAACATTAAATGACTACAAAAATCTTGAATATTTTTGAACTTTAATTTTGAAATTATTAAATTTTTTGTCTTCTTTTTCAAACAAAAATCTCTATACAATGTTAAAAATCTACATGCAACAATTAGTCACTGTCACTATTTGAATGATGTAACTAATTTATCTTCTAATAAATAATTATTGGCTTTCAATATTAATAACAGATTACAACTCAATATTTTGAGAGAAATTTTTCACAAAATTAAACAACAAATTTTTGAATGACCAAAAAATTTTGAATATTGTTTTAACTTTAAAATTGAAGTTGTTCTTTTATATTTTCTTTTTCAAACAAAAATCTGGATGGATACATGGATAATAATGTACTAAAATATTCCCGTCATGCAGAGCTCCTACAAAGATTTATTTCACACCCTACGCACCTGACCAACATGATCTCCCTACTAAAATCCCGCCATCTCCCACATTCAACAAAACTTAAATTCCCTCCCAAAACCCTGTATGAACATCTGTTTTTAAATAATTAACATCCTTCACGCAAATGATAGTCACTGGCAGAAAGACTCAGGTCGGTAGCCGGTTTCGCTACAAATAGTTATATTTATAAACTGTCACATATAACAATGTAAAATATGCGAAACAAATGTTCTAATTAATTTATTCATGCAGCAAAATTTGTTACTGTTACTATTTAGAAGTTATAACTAATTTATCCCCTATTAAACAATTAGCAAACACAGTTATCTTTCAAAATTAGTAACAGATTACAACTGAATTAAAACTGAAAAATACTCACACAAAATCCAAATTTCAAAATTTCTGAAATTCCCCCAAAAACTAAAAATTTTCTTAAGTACATCTAGGCAGAAATTTCCTTCTGTACCTATAAAAATGTATTTAACTTTTGGTAAAACAATAATCAACTTTTAAACTTATATATTTTTTTTCAAAATTTAATCAGCCACATATTTTATTTGATAATTTACAACTTTGTCATTTTATACACTTGATAGTTATTGGAATACATTTCATGAAATAAAATTTCATTGCATAGCATATAAACATCATAATATTTTATTCTGTTCATTTACAATATCTATTATTTTAAAATGTAACACTGAAAATAGGAAAATGGACATATCTAAAATATTTATTATTAAGATTAATGTGAAAACTCATAAAGGTCATCAAATCTGATATCGTATATTTTTCTCTTGGTGATCATTTTCAAATTTTATTTGCAAATAAAGATAAATAAAATTTGACATATAAAAAAATACTGTTTTATTAAAAATCATTTTATTTAATTATCTCTCTTTTCTTTAATGCGACAAAATTTAGAAGATGAAATTTTACTCCTCTTATTCTGAAAAACATGCTGAGAATAATTTAAGCAGAAATACTCATACCAAAGAAATAAAAAAAGTAAAGTAAAATACTGTTTAATTCTAAGATTTAATGACACTAATCAGATAGGAAAAATATCTTTGAACATCAACTGTTTCAAAAGTTCCAGAAGGATATTTATACACTGACCATAAAATGATCCCGAATTTTCGGAGACTGTTACAAATTTTTAATTTTTATATGAATTTTTACTCTTCTTATCCTGAAAAACTGAATCCTGAAAATAATATAAACAAAAATAAAATTATCTTCACAGACAAATTAGAAAATAGTGAAAAAGTACAAGACAAAATTGAATTTCCTCCTGGACTTCTTTCAGGAAACATGCATACAAACAGAATGCGACCGAATAATTCGCTCGTTATTTTAGTAAAAGTCGCACGTTCGCATTATACGAACCAACTGAGTGAACCGAGGACACAGGACGAACGATCTAGAATCTAGATACATTATACACTCCGTTTGAACATTCCGGCTGCATTCGTAATTCATCACATGCCAGCAGAAACATACAAACATGCAGCGAAATATTGCGGAAGCGTACGGAAACATTGCTTTTAATGACATAACCGTCCGCCATGTCAAAAGTATTGTACTCGCATATATTTGCTGCTCGAAGCGAGCTACAAGCGGCTCGGTGTGCATACTAATTACTAATAATAATGCCACTCGAGTGCGAAACTACAAAACCGTTGCATGAACAAATGCTCAGACGCACTACCCTTCATGGTAAAGGATGATGATGTTCCTGGTAGCTGCTAGTTAAGCTGAAGAAGCTGCAAAATTACATACGCAAGTCTGCTTAATAGTTGTCCTCTCATAGATAGAGGATAGAATACTTGTTGGGCTTCAAAAAAGAAGCTTTAGGCATGAGCATTAACTCGAATCTCGTGTATTTTTAGTCGGTGCAATATTTTATGGCGATTGTATAAGATAAGAGTGCAGATTTAACTTTGATAAAAGTTTGAGTAGCTTGAGCCTAGAATTAAAAGTTTAATTTTATGGCATTTGTTTCGAGTTTGTTTTTGTTTATGTTAATCCAAATTTATGATTGTTATTTGCTAAAAATTGAAGTGTCCAATACTATGAAATATATTAAATAATATTTTGGTAATTAGGATTTTTTGAAAAAGTATTATCCTTGTTTCCCAAAAATATTATGGTACTATCATTTTTCAATTCTAAAAAAACAAAAACGAAGGTTAAGAATAAGGATTAAGCAATAAATGTATTTAATAAAAACTTAGATTAATTATTTATATTTTTAATGATTCAGGATAAAACTTTGAAATTCCAAAAATGAAACAAGTTTTAGATAAGAGTATAACAAGAAGATTAATTTTGAATTGATGGATTTCACAAATCTATAATAATTAGATCTCATTGAAAATATCTCAAATTAAAGAAGCTTCCTGAATTTATTTATAAAATTTTAAGTACTTACACTTTTTTTAATTTTATACAAAAATATCTTGTTTCAGGTGATACTTATATTGAATTAAAATTATTTAAAACTCTAATAGAAATAGACAAAATAAATCAATAGAAAAACTATAGCTGGTATTCAAAACCTAATGACAAATTTGTATCCAACGATTGAAAATATGTTCTCAAAGAAAAAAATACCTCAAGATGTAAACTTTTTTTGACGTTTAATATTTATTGAACGTTGGATGCTCAAACGAATAAATAAAATACCCTTAAAAGTTTTTCATTCATGAGTCCAATCTAAAAATAGATACTCTTTCATGTTTTCTGTTGAGACGTTTTTTTGTAATTATTCAATTTATTCCTCTGCAGAAATTCAGATATATTTTTGGACATGTTAAAGAAATATATTATATGCGGAATATTTTTATTATTCATTCTATTAAACTCAAATATCTACAAGAATTCAATTTTGTAAATAAACTGTATATCATTTTAAATTAACTTATAATTTTACTTTCCATCTTTTAATTTATTTGAATTTTAAGTTACTTACAATGACATTTTTTCTTTTTGAATTTTCAGAAAATTTGAAGTAAAGAAATATGTGAACATTGAATTTCATTAGCAAAAAATAATAATTTCTAGGTATATTAGAAAAATTAGTTCATATTTTCAAAATTTCAAAAAATAATCAAATTCACATGTTCCATTAATTTTTATTAAATAATATTTTAAATTTTCGCACCTAACAATCCTATAATATTACAAATTTCAAAATTTAATTGACCATGACCATCAGAAGTGCAAATGAATTTCTTAGAAATATATTAATTAAATACGCTCAAGACAAATTACTATGCCTAACATTAATTAAGACCATAAAATGATAATTGAAAATCCAAAAATATAAATTTCCACAATTCACCGGAGGCATTTTAATCAACACTCCGTTGCACGCTTAGACTGCATTTCAATCAGCTTCTTGATTAGTTCATTATTGTTGATTAGCACCGAGCAAGAATCCATCTTCCATGCTGCCAGACTTCATACAATTTTCACATATACATCTAAACACACAACTCCATGATCCTCAAGGATAGCTGCTATCCTTCCTTCCGAGCTTCAATTAAACTCCCACCCACAATATCCACCGCATTTCTCTGCACAAACATTTCAATAGCCGTATTGACTCATCAGCAACTATCTCCAACTTACATCGACTTCATAATTTATTTAAACACTCCGAATATCCCGTCAACAAATATGTATATTTACGAGTTGGCTGGAAAGTTCACATTGCGAAAAGTGGGAAATTTGCTAAATTGACGTTTACTGGATGAGTAATGATCCTCCCTCGAAGGATTCGGATCCTAATTTGAATGGCAAAAGTTGAGAAAGTTGAGAAAAGTTATCATCATTGCCATTGTTGACAATTAATAGCTGAAGATGTTAATTCTTTGCGCTTGTTGGTATTCAATGCTGGCACGAAGCGTTCCGCAAGGACTGTAATTTAAGGGAATAATTAATGTGTCTAATTGTACTAAGAAGGCGTTCGTTGAGATTGTTCAGCGCTGTTGGTTCGGCTTGTTTTAGAGTTGTTAATGTTTAATTATGCGGAGTACTTTAAACCACATGTTCGCGTAATGTTTGTTTGAATTCGTCGGAGTTGATGATTTGTTTAAAGTTTTATTGGGGTAATTTAAAAGTTTTTGAGCCAATTTTGTGCATTGCAAATTCAACTAATAGTTTAACACTAATTAACTGTATTTCATTATAAATTAAATTGTAGTTTTCATTACTTTTTAATTTATTTTCGTTTTAAATAATTACATTATTGATAGTTTCAACAACAAAAATATTTTTTCAGAATCTTAGGGAAACAAAATATCTCAAAATTTCTAATTTCTTATAATTTTCAAGAATCATAAGTCACACTAATACAAATTATATAAATAGAACCTTAAAAAAGATCATTTACCAAGGGAAGAAAATTATTTCTAAAAAATTGATTGTATAATATACACCAATTTCAAAATCTACATGAAAAAATATTTCCAAATTTGGTAGCACTGAATTACACATATTATTAGCAACGTATTCCATTTTTAAATATACAAAAATCATTTTTAAGGGACGAAAGAAGAAATTTCAGGGAAAATTAGTTTAAAAAAATTTGTGAAATTTGTGGTGTTACATTTTTAGACTTCTACAAAATCCTTATTCAATTGATACATTAAAAGATAAAGGTACCAATCCTAATTATGTGATAAATGTTTCTTTTATTGTTGTTATATGATTAGTAGATTGGTAGAAACTTAAAAGTATTGTTCACTACAAAGTCAACAAATAGTTTAACATTAATTAAGTAAATTTCATATTTAATTAAATTTTGGCCTATATTTATTTTTAATTTAATGAATGAATTTCAAGAATTTACTTTATTGGTAGATCTTCTCCCAACGTTTTTTTATTAGAATTTTAAGAAGGCATGTTCTAACATAACAGATAATTTCACAAAGAATAATTTAAATATGAATTTATATCCTTAAAAGAAAGAATTTTTTTCTACAAAATGAGATATTTTTTATATTATCCTCGATTTGATATCACTGAATTTCATAATTTATTCCAGTGGTGTGAAATTAATTATGTAGTTTTTAAAGAAGGAATGTAAATCAACGGAATGTAAGAAAATTTTGTAAACCTTGTGTTATTACTTTTATCTAATCCTGAAATGCACTAGAAGAACTAAAAGACGAATTCCAATTATTTGATAAATATATCTTTGATTATGAAGACCTCGATAAAAAACCAAGAAACAATGGAAGAATAAGTCAATCAACTTATGTGAAATTGATACGCTGATGATTTTTTAAGTTTTATTGGAATAATTTAAACGTTTCAGGACAATTTGGATGCACAAATTTAAAAATTACTAAACAATTAGTTAATTGTCTTATAATTTCCAAAAATAATCATATTTCATGTTAATTTGGATTGAATAATCGAATCATTTAAATAGAAATTTACAGTAGAGAGAAAATGTCTGATTTTTCTGTAAAATAGGACATTTTATAGAAACCATTTTCAAATTGTAGAGATATTTTCAAAATTCGATGACAATGAATTTCGCAATTTAATATACTACTATAACTTTTAAACAAATAAATATGAATTACTGGAAACCTTTTAAGGAGTTTCAGAATTTCAGTACAATAATAATTTTAAAAAATCTGTAAATTTTCTGATATTAAATTTATGTAATCCTGAAAATCCTCATCCATTTGAGAAACTTGACATTTACGCATCCTTCAATCCTCACACATTTTAAGAACTAAAAAACCAACCCAAATAATTTAATAAATCTGTCTTCGATTATGAACCACTCCACAGAAAACCGTGAAACAATCGAATCACAATTTAATCAACTTACACCATTCTGATAAGCGCTGCTGTTGGGAGAAGTGCATTTTCGTTTCCAAACCGCTTGCGCTTGTCGCATGACGTTGCGGGATGAAAACTCGTCGCTGCCGTCGCCCCCGCAGCTCTCATGCTGCAAATGCAATAAACGGCTTCTTCGCATGGAATAAACTAAATGTTAGCTCGGATGAGGAGCACTTTGTGCACCCCAGCAACTACTTTCTTGTACGCGATGTCTCCGCGATGTGCGCTGCGCTATTGAAAAGTTTGCACTTGTGGCTGGCAATCTTTTGAAAGCTGTGCAGACTTCAGCTCCAATATGTCCATAATAGTCTGGCGTCGGATAGAAGAGTGGTTGGTTACTTTTTATTGTTGGCTTTTCTGTGATACAGAGTGTGATGAAATGTCTTTGAAATTTCTCTTTTACAAAAAAAGTACATTCAATTAAGAGATTCTTTTGATGTTTTGCAGACGGAGATTTTATGTGTGTTTAATAAAATCGAGATTTTGGTGTAACAAATTAAAAATTTGCACCTATTCGAAATATTTGAAATTCTTTGAAGTTTGCATCAGTGGAATTTGTCGACCTTTATGATCCCAGTTCATCTAGAAGTTTGGCATTAGTGGACAAGTTGAGCTCGTTGGGTTGTCCAATATAAAAATAAAAATGAGATACAAAAAATTATATCAGAAATTTTATCATCTGCAAAGAATTAAAAAGTTGTATTTTTTTCATTTACGAATAGTTATACTCTAATTCTATTATTGCAGTTTAAAGTCAACTCACAATTTATTTCATCATTCAATATTGATTTCTATTATTTTTGATCTATTAGTGATTTAAATAAATTTCTGAAAATTTTCCAGATATAAATCTGAACAACTATTTTGTATATCAATCATCATAAAGGTTAATATATATATGGATTGGATAAGTCAACAAAAATGAAAAATCTTTTAATAATCTCCTGATATTATTTGTTATATGAATGAATAAGATCAAATTTCTCATTGACTGATATTTTCTTGTGATTAATTTCTTCTGCTTTTCATTTACCAAAGAGTCTAAATGTCTAAATGTTTTTTGAGATTTTTTTAAATACAAATCACAATAGTAACTAATATGATCTATTTTTTTTCAAAATTGCAATATTCAGCCCCTATAAAGTTTTGAAATATTCATATTTTACATGAAGAAGCTTAAAATGACAGAAATATCACAAATATCCTCAAACATATTTTCACAAAAAATATAAATAATAATAAAATTTAACTCATTCTGCCAAATATGTTGATAATAAGGATATGTAAGAAATTTTCTTCAAGAAACTAGTTCCAATACCTAATTATGCCACATGTTTAAAGTGATCAAATATTTAAGCAATTTCTAAATCTTGTATTTCTGAAAAATTGTAGTGTTATAATTAATTTAATATTTCCTGCCACTGGTAATTATAAAATTTGAGAAAAACTACTTCCAAATGAAATCTTTTTTTCCATGTTATCTGCCAAAATGTATGGATGATATTTTTAAACATTATTGAGATACAAGTTTACAAAAATATCATTATAGATAATTAATACATTAATTCATTTCTATTGCTACTCATTTGCCAAAACGTTTTTGGGCACTTTTTCAAATTCAAATCAGATTAGCAACTAATGCTATCTACTTATTAAAAATTTCAAAATCCAGTACATTTACGTTTAATATTCACGTTTTGCGCGGGGAAACATAAAAGAAAAAAATTGTTACAAATTCCCTAAATAATTTTTGTGTTCACAAAAATGGATTAAATTTCTGTTATTCTACCAAAATGTTTTGATAATATATGTGTGAAAGAAATTCTCTGAGAAAATAAGCCAAAATATAACTGTTACACAAAAATAGTTGATATAGAAAATCAACAAATCTAAATCAACTATTTTTCAAAGATGGTATTGTTGTAGTTGATTTAATATTTCATACCACAGACAATTCTTACAAAAAACCTTCCAAATGATATCTTACTTCAGGTTTTTAACCATACTCTTAGATTCATCCACAATTCAGGACAAAGGAAGTAATGAAGTTAATATTTTGATAAAGTTTGAAAAAACAGACTAATTCGAAATGTTTCTAGAACTTTCTTAGAAGATTTCCTCGTTATTAAATTATGTGGGTTTACCATTTCTCTTAACTCCCTGTATTTACACCTAAGGGCTTTAAAGGAGGTTTAATATAGTTACAACTCGTAACTGGGGAACTTATTATTGGGATAGTTTATGTGCTAAAACCTCGGTCTAGCAACCCAAATCCAATCAAAATCCCGCCTAAATGGGCAAACCCTAACCATGAAGGCTTTTTCATCTGCGGTGGGCCACGGTACTCAAAGGCACGCAAAATATCGTGGAATTGCGCGATTCGGGCACGAACGAACGCGCCGCGGGCCATAAATGAATGACCCGTTATCCTTGCCGCCCCCGCATCTCTTCTGAAATGCGGAATCCTCGAGGTCCGGATGAGGAATGGCGTCTTCCGTGCGCCAGCGAGAGGCAATGAAGACATTGAAATGTACTCCGCGAATGGGAGCTCCTTTGTATGCAAAGAGACATCAAATCCGGATCAGGTTCTCGTGCCGGATTTCAGTCATGTTTGGAAGGTTGCCACAATTAATGAAATTGTTACACGAAATGCGAGGCGATAGAATGGGATGGAAGGATATTTGCCCTCAAAGGTTTGGAATATGAGGTCCTGCGAGTAGCACGCTTTTCGCAATCCCGCATGCGATATGGTGCTTCTGTTTTAATTATAATTGCGAATGAAATTTCTTTCATCTCAGATTGGTTCATATTGTACTGTGGTTCATGGAAGTGACGTTCATATGACAGTTTTATTACAATTTGAACCGTTAGCTGAAATATTGCAATTTTTCAAGAGGAAGGATATGTCTTGCAAATTGTACAAAATGTTTTTATTTTCAGTGATGTAAAACTGACATTAAATGATATTCGGTCATAACAAATCATAATAATATAATAAATCAAATTATTTTGGTTAGAGTCTTGTGCAAATTTGTTGTCCAAATAAAGTTTCCAGAAATAAAAAGACAATTTCTTTTTGGTAACTTGGAGGACATTGATCTTATGGTTTATATTCGTCTCTTGTTTTATATATTACTTTCTAGTTTTCTTTTTTAACCTTCAAAAAATGGATTAAAATTTATCTCATCAATTGAAACTTCCCATCCAAAAGTTTCAAACTGTTTCTTTCTCATTAGGACCTCATCATTTGAAGAATCATCCTCTATAAATGTTTACATTTATGATCTTGATCCATTTTGGTCAACATCCATTCAGAGATAAAGTCCTTCGTAGTTTGGTAGCTTTTAATAGTCTCTTAACAGTCCTCCAACTTCTTGTAGATGTCTTTTTTAATTCACTTTCAAATAAGAGCAATTGAAAGAAAATTTAAGTTGAAACCTTTTTTATAACACCTTCAATAATTTAGAGATATCTTTACTAATTTCCTTAATGCAAATATCTTTCAAACAAAACAGTCCTGGAATTCGAGGATGATCAAGATGATGACATCTGAAGATGGGTACAATGCAATAATCAAAATAAGATTTCAAAAACATCCTTTGACTTTGTCCTTGTTATACGCCATGAACTCTTAACAGATATTCTTATAAAGGGTAAACTACTTTAGCTCACAAAAGTTTTAAAAAATATGATTAATGATCTATAATTAGAAATTGATTTATCTGAAAAGATCTTCTTTTGATAAACTAATTAAGGTCTATCTTTGAGAAGAGATCATCTTAATATCTATCTAATTTCTAGGATTTTGAAATTTCAGGCAGCAAATATTTACCATTAAAATCTGCAACTGGAAAAATTATTTGATACTGGTTTTATGGACCCTCTCTTTGCTAAAATTGTATGGCTGTTTATTGATTATCATTTAAAGAGAACATCTCTCTATCGCAGAAAAACTATAGTACAACTTAAAGTAAAGTATTTAAAATATTGACATTTTTAAGGGACCTTCTGTTCTTAGATGTTTCTGAGATTCTTCTAGTTTTTAAAATACAAAAGTTCCTTGTAAATAAGTAATATATCGTTAGTATTGTAAATTAATCAAATAGCTTTGTTCTCATTATCCTCTCGTTTACTAGTTTACATCCTTAAAACGCAAATTCTTTTCTATTACAGAAAAGTATTCCTATTTATAACAAACGAAATTTGAAGTTTCTGGAATTGACATGAAATGATTATGGGAAACATATTTTTCGTAATCTTCATGGGACTCATTCCAAAACATATCTTCCTAACATTCTTCCATCTGTTTGTAGGATCATGTATGATTTTCGGATTTCCTATTCTACTTAATCCGCATTGCTTTTCTATACTTTTGGGACATTTGCCAGAAATTTCTTTCTCCTTGAATCTCTTTTCAAAGAATTCCACATCAACTCAACCAATATTCAATTGATATAAATTGTAAATTGTAATAAAAGTTTAATTCGCAATAAATAACTGAGTAGGAATTAGCAGAAACGAATAATTAAAACTGCCCAGCTGTTGTATATGAGACTGGACGGGAATAATGTACACAATAATTTTCGTCAGTGCCTCATTATCGCGTCCCATATGCAGATAACACCCACATAAAGAGCACAAGACTTGGCAATGCGATGAACAGCCGGAAAATCAATAGGATCTTGCATGGAATGAAGGAAAACAAGCGAACAAATGTGAATATTGCCGCTTTTCGGGCATTAAAGTTTCATCAGCGTCTACCCACAACATTGTTATCAAATAAAAATCGATTTTCTTACAGTTCCAACCGGATGAAAATGGATAATAATGCTTTCCGCTTATATTTCCCTCGATTATTTTATCCTAATGTCCTTTTTTACTCAGGAGTACATTATTTAGTTTGTGGCCAAATTGTTAGGTTGTTTGATTTTACAATTATGATTTTATTTTCACTTTAAAAGAGATCTTCTTGTGTAGTTGAAAAATTAAAATATTAATATCAGAAGATGTCAATTGTAAAGTTTTAGAGGTGGAAAATGAATTTCAGAAAGTACAAAATGTTCTACAGAAGAAAACTTATTTTTCAGAAAAGTTCCATATTTCAGATTGAAAATATAATTTTCAGAAATAGTAAATTATAATTCAGAAAATAGCATATGTATTTCAGATATTATAATTTGTTGTTTAGAAATTAAAATTATAAACATTTATTATATTTATCCAGTATTCATAAATCAGATTATCATAACAACTAATTTCTATTTATAATATCTGATTTTTAGGACAACTTCGTGGTAAATAAATTTTGTGCATCTTCTTTATTTAAAATTCTTGTCAAGTTTTATTTTTGTCATTCTTGCACGTATGATAATTTCATTCTGACTTACAAATGTGTTTTCTTAAATACATGTTGTATGTTCTGATTTATTTATGACTACACTGAAATTTAAATTGTATATTCTGAAATACATTTTACTAATCGCAAATACAATTCGTATTTTCGGAAATACAATTTATTAACTTGAAATATAAATGACAGGTTCTGAAATACATATCTCTAATTTAAAATACAATTGTTAATATCTGACCTACAAATTGTAATTTCTCAAATAAATACGATTGTTGTTAAATACATATTATTTAATCTTAAATAAATTTTACAATTTTTAAATATAATTAAAATTTTCTGAAATACAATTAACAAATCTGAAATGTTAATGATATGATCTGAATTACATATCAATAATCTGAAATACAATTTTCTGATTACAATTGAAAAAAGTGTAAAATATTTCTATTTGTAAGTTTTTTGCTGGTAATTTCAGTCCTCTCAATTATGAACACTGAAACAGGACAATTGATATTTTTTATCAGGAATTTCTACTGTTTTCTTTTAAGAAAACATGTTACATCATTGAAAAATAGTTTTTTTATACCAAAAACATTTTTGAAATTTGCTTTTTTAGATATAAAATATATTTAACAAGTGAAAATCAAAGTCAATTTTCAGTATTAGAAAAAATATAAAATCATCTTTCGAATATGTAAACATTTTAAAATATGTAATTTATTAATGTAACTAGAAAACTTTACGTGTTTCAACATTTTTGCCAATTTTCATTATTAGAGGACTCCTTCTATTAAACCTTGCTATTCAGCAACAAAAAAAATGACGACCTGTGCAATTATCAACTAATTGCCAATTAATCAAATCGCAAATATTTGCAAAACATTGTAAATTGGCGATAATTTAAATTGGAGCAAATAAACCAATTCTCAAGTGAACAAATATGAAGTTGGGCCCTTTTGACGAGTTATTGACTGACTAAATATTTAATTTGCTCAGCGCGAATGTGTACTTAACGCTTTACCTCATTGATAATGTAAATTAGTCGCGCCGAGGCCGTGCCCGAGTAATTAAATTCCAGCATGCATTTGCATTATCGTTTGGCCTGGCTCGGACAATAAGCGAGATGGCACGTGAAAAAAAAGCGGACAATGCCGTGCGATATTAACATTTATCATGCGCACAAATGGGCGGTGTTCATGGTGCGCCATTAAGCGTCGCTAATAGTCTAATAATAAGTAATAATAAGTAATAAGTAGGCAACGATGCCATCGACTCGTGTATGATGCGTAATGTGTATACATGCATTTTAATTAGGCTGATTGATCGCTGATGATACACTGACCACAATCCACTTTGCATTCCTCATGTTTCCCGAACGCCATCAATGTCAGGTATTGTCCTCGAGGGTTTGTTGCCAACTAATTTATGTCTTGTTGGACGCACTCTAATTACCCTTCCTCTATTTGTTTAATTGATGGTGGCGCCTTTATTCGGAAAAGTCATCAAAAAATATCAAATGAACAACGGGAAAAATTTCAAGTAAAATTTCATCAATCGAATGAAAGATGATATTATTCAATTTTTTGAAAAAGTTCAAAGTAGAAGAAATTAACCGGTTCACGATCAAAATATTAGTCTGAAGATTAAAGATGCAGTATCTGAATCGACCTATTCCTTTTATTCAAGTTTACCTGATCAACAATATTAAAAGTTGAAAATGTAAATTTTAATTAATTAATTAATTTATGATACAATAGAAAAAAAATAGTTACAAAACAATGAATTTATTTTGGAAATTATTTGCAAGTTTATTAATTGTATAAAAGATAATATCTAATCATAATTCAAGCTATGATAGGGAAATATTCACTTTTTTCTCATTTGAAACAACAAAAATTCAAATTTTAATCAGTATTTCTTTTTCAAAACTTAAAGGTATAATAAAACCATCATAAAAGATAAATCAACTTCTGATATTGATGTAGAAAACTTCTTTCTAAATATGGATCATCGTAATATCTTTCCTCATCCTAAGATTTTAGATTTTGTATTTCAATTATTCTACAAATCCAAGAATTTTACACTTACATTCTGAATTATATCAACAATTTATTTAAAAATCGTTGTCTTTGATTGATCAAGCTATCACATTTTTTTCAGCAATTGAAATTCAATTCGACTATCAAAAACTTAAAAATTTCTAATAGAAATTAAAAATTCAATCTAATTTATTTAACATTTCTTTCAAATAATGCAATTACTGTTTAAAATCTATTGTAGAAATTTCAAAATCTATGTTAATCAGAATTAAGATTATGAAATTTGGATTTCTTTTCTGTTATAAAAAAAATATAAGGCTATAATTTAACGGTCCAAATTGTTTAATCAATTTTATCAATTTTAAGATAGAACTTATTGTTTCCAAGAAAAAGATGCACAGTATTTGCTTAACATAACACGACACAAGTAAAAAGTTCAGCAGAAATGTATTATTCGAAATACAATTTGTTTTTATAATTACAAAGCAATATAGAGTGTTTGAAAAATCTTATTCCTTTTAAAATGTTTTTTTGATCATCAAAATCGGTCAAATAGTTCTTGAGTTATAATAAAAAACATTTATTTTGGAAATTTACATACATTGCAAAAAATTCACTTGCTACATAATAAGTTATATTGTATCTGTTGTATTGTAGTAGTTCTATTGTGGTTGCATTCCTTGCATTCCAGAACAGGTGCATCATTGTTGGTTAACCGGTATTATTAGTCAGCACTTCTTTTGTGGACTTAATTCTCTTAAGTTCATGAACTAACTAGTTCACTTCTCATATTTTCATCAATATCTCCGAAACAAATGATCCAACTGCTTTGAAATTTTCAGGGATTGATTATTATATGCTTATGGACATATTTTGAGATTTACAATCTCGGGAATCATTTTTTACTAAATTATTAGTGTTTATAAATAATAATTGATTTTTCTTAGTTCTAAAGCGATTTTCTCACAAACGGCTCGGCCGATTTCCACCAAATTTGGAATATTAACTAACAATACTAAGATGCTTAACATATTGTTAATGGAAAAGTTGTGAGATGGCCGGGGATGGAATTTTACTATGAAAAAATGAAATAATTGGTTAGTGGTAACTAAAATTTTTATACATTTTGATATCTAAAAACAACTCTGTTCCATACGTTTATTTTTTTTTACGTTTAATTGATTCATTTGACATAATAAAATCTTACCTTAAACCCCATAATTTTTTTTGCACAGCGTGACTAAAAAAATTTTCACTTCAATAACAGTTTTCTTATTTCTACCCAATGAACTTTATGAACTCTCTATGTATGAACCATCCATTAATGGAAACATTCTTCAACCATCACAAAACAATAGATCACTTAAAGCGAGACTCTGGAAAAACATTGTTCAACAATGTTATCCCGAA